>MCJB01051775.1:0-26611 GCA_002018475.1 Nicotiana obtusifolia
TTCAAGGTTCTCCACTCGGATACTAAGTGCCTTTACTTCAGCCCATAGCTCAGCTAAAGTAATGTTGGTCACAACCTTTTCTCCTTCCGTAGACATGTACCTACAAAAGAAACAAGACTAGAGAATCTGTTAAGGTTAGTTAAAATTCTCTCTCTCACTTTCTGAATGACTCTCGGATTCACTCAAATTTTTGGGTAGGATTTCACACTTGTCTTCAAACTGGATTCCTCTAATTGACCAAGTTCCTTAGCGACCTTTCAAGTTCACAAGATCAATAGTTTTCTTCGGGGTGAGTGAAATTATGTGACTCGATAGGCGGACAGCTTTTTAAGTGAGCACAAGAAGCCAAGAATTATCTACGAAAGTGGAAATTTCGAGTTTTAGCACGAGGTCCTACAAGCTCAAAGATTAGTAATTACTTAAGTAGGGAAATTACCTAAGAATTACTAAATAGAAGTAGTGAAATTAAGAAGAATTTCGAAATTGAAGAGATAAGGAAATTTTAGAAGCTTTCCCACTTTAGTTTGGAGAAGACCAATCCTTTCTCCTTAGCCCTTAGGATTTTGGGTCCCCCCCCCCTTTCCTTTTCCAACACAAATTAGCCCCTCCTCTCCTTGTCCAAATAGAATTTCAACTCCTTGAAACTTCTCCCTTTTGGATTGGGAGTTGTTTCCTTCTTGGACTAGAATTAGAGTTTCCTATTCTCCTCCTCAAATTTGGCCTCCCTAACACTTCTTAGGCCCTCTCCCACGTTTTTCAACCAAAATCTTCAAGAACAACAAATTAAAGTTCAAGAACTTCAAGAATTCAAGGCAATCTCGTTAGGAACGTTTGAGGATTCAAGAACCTCTTCAAGAACAACGTAAAACTCTTCAAGAACTTCAACAACACAAATTTTTGGTTTTTCTTTCTTCTTTTTTTTCACGTTTTTTTTTCTTCTCGTTTTTTTTTCACGTTTTTTTTTTTTGAAAAACGTAATTTAAGAATTAGAACCTAAAACTAAGGCACGAAGAACAGGATTGGGATTGTAGAAACAAACCCTTTCCAAGCTCTGATACCAACTGATGTAATATAATTGCTCTGATACCAACTGATGCAATATAAAAAGCGGAAACAAGAAAACAAAAGATAGAAGTAAGACGCTCAATGAACTATCAAGACAACAAGTAGGAACTAGTCTACTTACCTTCTTGATGAAGTCACGGAGTACCTATACTATACGAACAACCCTCAAAACAACAATGGTCTTGCAAACTGTTCGATCAAACAAAGGAACAAGTTCAATTTTGAATCACACCAAAATTGGACAAGTTAATTCACACTATTATTGGAGCAATGTGCTGCCGGGTTTTGATTGATAATAATGTAAAAAGGTAGGTATCAAAATAATGAAGTGTTCAGGCTTATATAGAATGAGCCTTTACCTAACTCAACTAGGAAAAGAATAACTAGTTAACCTAAATTAACTAGGAAACAACTAATTAATAAAAAGGCCACAATTTGGCTAATTTAAAAAATAGTCACGCAGGACCCCTTAAGTAAGAACCAATGTCTTCTACAGCAACACAATAATAAAACATAAACACAAATGTACATCTTCAACTCAAGATTCGTCCATAGCAAGATTTATGGACGCTTGGATCTTCTCCAAGGCTAACCAACGCCTTTTCTTGTCTTGTTCATAGATGGCATTGATAACACTTGATCAAATTTATTTGCATCAGTCGCATTTCTCAAATGCGGACCGCATATTGCACAATGAGATCGCACACCCAGACAGTTTTCTGGGCAAAGATCGACACCAAGAATACGGTTAAAAATGCGATCGCATTCCCAAAATGCAGACCGCATATCCACCACACTGAGACCGCAGACCGAGATAAATTTCTGGGCAGAAATCAACGTCAAAAATGCAGCGAAGGCTAGGGTTACAATTTGCGATGGTCGCGTCCAAAATGCGGATTCGCACTGGCCATGCAAAACCCACTGTCGTTACCAACAAAGAGAAACACCTCCAAAACACCCCAAATCACAGCAAAATCAGCCTTGAGAATATATCCAAGAGAGGCTTTCTTGGGCAAATTCTTAAAAGAGGGGATTTTGACCATCTTAAACATATTTGGAGCCATATAGCTCGGACTGAAGTGAATTGAGAGGCTACTTTCGAGAGACTTTTCAGGGGAAACATCGGGGTAAGTGTTCTTAGCTCAACTTTGGTCAAATTACCCCAGTATATTGCAAGTTTTAGTATTTAATTGGTGATTTAAGTTGGAAAATCTGTGAAAAATTCTTAAGTTTAGACTTAAAGAATTGGAGGCCGACCCGATGTCGGAATTCGATAATTTTTGTATGGTTGAACTCGTTGGGAGATAAGAAACACGTTGATGTGAAAATTTCTGAGCTTCGAGAAGTGGGTCGGGGCTCGGGTTTTTGCTAATTTCGTAATTTCTTGGTATTTTCCGAATTGTTTCGATTGGGCTTCGTTACCCCAGCGTATTGTGACATATTAGTTCTGATTTTGGATAGATTCGATGCGCGTGGAGGCCAATTCGAAGGGCAAAGGCGTCGCGAGCTAGGGATTTAGCTGGTTCGAGGTGAGTAGTGATTGTAAATGATGTTCTAAGGGTTTGAAACCCCGGATTGCACATCGTAGATACTATATTGAGGTGAGGCACGCGCTCGATGATGAGCGTGGAGTCGTTTTACTACTGGGGATTGTGACTTGGTCCATCCCGATTGATGATTTTACTACGCATTTGATTGAAACTTATTTGTTATCATCATGATTTAGGCTGATTGCCATATTTGGGCTTCGTGCCAATTATTTGAACCCTTCGGGGGATTTTATCACTGTTTTGACTCATTGCTTGAACTCAGCCATGTTGTTTACACTATTTTACAACTCAACCACTTTTACTCAGTTTTGAGATTTACACAATATTTTAAATGATGTCTTGGGCTGAGAACTACTGTTTTACTATGCCTGTGGGGCTTGTGATGATTTTCTGACTGAGTGCGGCCGAGGGCCAGATGTGAGGTTTTTACTGAGTGATATGAGGCCGAGGGCCTGAGATACTTATGTGCCACGAGGTGACTTGTGACTGATATGAGGCCGAGGGCTTGAGATATTGTATATACGCCACGAGGTGGCTTGATTGATATGAGGCCGAGGGCCTAGATATATGCCACGAGGTGGCTTGATAATGCGCTTGGGCCGTAAGGGGCCCCACCCGGAGTCTGTACACCCCCAGTGAGCGCGAGTACCCATTGTGATGAGAAATATAGCTCGAGGGGCTGATATTGTGATGTGAAACATGGCCCGAGGGGCTGATGTTGTACCATGTGATATTATGCCCGATGGGCATTGTTTTTAAATGATACTGAGCCCGAGGGGCGATTTTCTATCTTTCTTTTACTTCACATTATTTACTTGAAAATTTACGTGCTTTCCCTGTTGAAAGGAGATTTTACTTGATTTCTCACTGATTTACTACTTTTGAATGATGTTTTACTGCTTCATTATAGAATGCCTTGTGCTTTACGTGTTTTCTTTCTATCAACTGTTATTTATGATTATTACTCATTCAGTCGGAGTACTCACATTACTCCCTGCACCCTGTGTGTAGATTCAGGCATTGTTGGTTCCGCTCCAGAGTTTTGATTTTGCCTGTCCAGGCGGTGATTCGGAGACTACAAGGTAGTTGTTGGCGTCCGCAGCCCCGTATCTCTATTATCTTGCTGTTTCCATGCTCTTCAAACAATTGTGCCAAATGTTGTTTGTATATATATATATATATATATATATATATATATATATATATATATATTAGACTGGTAGTAGGATCCATAGTTGCTCATGACATTATGACACCCCGGTTTGGGCTGTAGTCGGGATGGATAGCTATATTTTTCCGTGAATAATTGCTATTAAACTGTGCTTGTATTGTTTTCTTGTTAATTGACTTCTTAGAATGAGATTTTGGTTAAATTGGCTAGCCTTGTCTTCACGAGGGCGCCATCACGACCGGGTTTGGGGTTAGGGTCGTGACAGCTTGGTATTAGAGCCTAGGTTACATAGGTCTCACGAGTCATGAGCGAGTTTAGTAGAGTCTCGCAGATCGATACGGAGACGTCTATATTTATCTTCGAGACTCTGCAGAACCCTTTTAGGAAAACTCCATATTCTTGAAATTCTTGTCATGCGAACTTGTTGATCCGAGCACTAAAACTTCTATTCTCCTATTCTCTCACAAATGGTGAGGACGCGGGATACCGGACGAGGTGGACGACCACCAGTGCCACCCATTGAGGCCACCAGAGGCCGTGGACGCGGTCGTGGTCGTGGCAGAGGCAGAGTAGCTAGGGCAGCACCTGCTGACCCACCAGCTGCCCCAGTTCAGGATCAGGCTCCAGCAGCACCAGTTCAGGCACCGGCTGTGCCTATCGTTATTCCAGGTCTTCAAGAGACCTTGGCTCAAATACTATCTGTTTGCACTGGCCTTGCTCAGGCAGTTTCAGCCACCACAACAGCAGCTACTTAACAGGCCGGGGGAGGCAATCAGACCCCCGCTGCTCGTACACCTGAGCAGGCAGCGCAGGGACTTCAGACGTCGGGGGCACCTCCAGCCCAGGCAGTTGCACCAGCCCAGGAGTTCGTGGTACCAGTTATGCCAGATGACGAGCAGCGTCGTCTTGAGAGGTTTGGCAGACTCCAGCCTCCGTCATTCAGTGGTGCTGAGGGCGAGGATGCCCAGGGTTTTCTTGACAAGTGTCAGCGAATGCTCAGTACAGCCGGAATCCTTGAGTCTAGTGGTGTGGCATTCACCACCTTTCAGTTTACGGGAGCTGCCTTCACTTGGTGGGAGGCGTATGAGAGGCGTAGGCCGGTTGATGCAGCGCCCCTTACTTGGCAGCAGTTCTCTGCTCTTTTCTTGGAGAAGTTTGTGCCGCAGTCTCGCAGAGAGGAGCTGCGTAGACAGTTCGAATGGCTGCGACAGGGGGATATGACTGTGTCACAGTATGAGTCGAGGTTTTCTTAGTTAGCTCATCATGCTGTCTGGATGGTTCCGACTGACCGTGAGAGGATCAGGAGGTTTGTGGATGGCCTTAACTATCATCTCTGAATTCTCATGACCAGGGAGAGAGTATTGGGTGCTACCTTCGAGGAGGTGGTTGATATAGCTCGCGAGATCGAAACGGTTTGCCGTCAGGAGCGAGAAGAGAGGGAGGCTAAGAGGCCTCGAGGATCGGGCAGTTACAGTGGTACTCCTTCGAGAGGCCAGTTTTAGCAGGGTAGAGGTCGTTCTTTCAGGCCTGCTCAGTCAGCCCGTCCAGAGTACCGTGGGACATCTGCAGGTCGTGGTTATCATGGGTTGCAGCAGGGCCAATCATCACTCAGCGTCCTTCCTGCTCATGCTCCGTCAGCCCAGGGCCCTTCTATGCCGAGTGCATCTGCTAGACACTCCAGTGCGAGAGGTTCCCTTCACTCCTCTTCTCCAGCACCAGGGAGCTGTTATAAGTGTGGCGAGATGGGCCACATGGGGAGACAGTGTCCTCATCGTGGTGCTAGATCGTCCCAGCAGAGGGGTCAGCCCTCGACTTCTGCTCCAGTTACTTTACCACCCGCCCAGCCAACTAGGGGTGGAGGTCAGGCAGCCAGGGGTCGCCCCAGAGGGGGAGGTCGATCAGGAGATGGCCAGGCTCGATTCTATGCTATTCCAGGCAGGACAGATGCCAGTGATTCAGATGCCGTCATTACAAGTATTGTTTCAGTCTGCCACAAGGATGCATCTGTATTATTTGATCCCGGTTCCACCTATTCATATATATCCTCATATATTGCTCATTATTGGGTACGCACTGGGAGTTTCTTGCTTTACCTGTTCATGTGTCTACCCCGGTGGGCGATACTGTTGTTGTAGACCGTGTGTACCGGTCATGTGTAGTGACTATTGGGGGTCTAGATACACGAGTGGACCTATTGCTGTTGAGCATGGTGGATTTTGATGTCATTTTAGGCATCGATTGGTTATCTCCGTGTCGTTCTATTCTAGACTGTCATGCTAAGACAGTCACGTTGGCTATGCCGGGTGTACCACGGATCGAGGACTAATTATGTTCCTAGTAGGGTGATATCGTACTTGAAGGCCCAGCGTACGGTTGGAAAGGGGTTCCTTTCATACCAAGCATTCGTGAGGGATGTTGGAGCTGAGACTCCAAGCATTGACTCTGTTCCAGTTGTGAGGGATTTTCCCAATGTATTTCCTGCAGACCTGCCGGGCATGCCACCGGACAGGGATATTGATTTTGGTATTGACCTGGTACCGGGCACTCAGCCCATCTCTATTCCACCGTATCGTATGGCGCCAGCAGAATTGAAAGAACTGAAGGAGCAACTTCAGGAACTCCTAGATAAGGGGTTCATTCGGCCTAGTGTGTCACCTTGGGGTGCACCGGTTCTGTTTGTGAAGAAGAAGGATGGCACGATGAGAATGTGCATTGATTACAGGCAATTGAACTAGGTAACAATCAAGAACAAGTATCCTTTGCCTCGCATTGATGATTTGTTCGACCAGCTTCAGGGAGCGCGAGTGTTCTCCAAGATTGATCTCCGTTCGGGTTATTACCAGTTGAAAATCATGGATTCAGACATTCTTAAGACTGCCTTCCGAACTAAATATGGTCACTATGAGTTTCTTGTTATGTCTTTCGGGCTAACCAATGCCCCAGCAGCTTTCATGCAGTTGATGAACAATGTATTTTGGCCTTATCTAGATTCGTTCTTAGTTGTATTCATTGATGATATTCTGGTGTACTCGCGTAGCCAGGAGGAGCACGCGGAGCATTTGCGAGTTGTATTGCAAAGGTTGAGGGTGGAGAAGCTTTATGCAAAATTCTCTAAGTGTGAGTTTTGGCTCGGTTCAGTGGCTTTCTTGGGGCACGTAGTGTCCAGCGAGGGTATTCAGGTTGATCCAAAGAAGATAGAGGCAGTTCAGAGTTGGCCTAGACCATCCTTAGCCACAGAGATTTGCAGTTTCCTTGGGTTGGCAGGCTATTATCACCGGTTTGTTCAGGGGTTTTCATCCATTGCATCGCCCTTGACCAAATTGACCCAGAAGGGTGCTCCTTTTGTATGGTCGGCCGAGTGCGAAGAGAGCTTTCAGAAGCTCAAGACCGCCTTGACCACAGCTCCAGTATTGGTTTTACCATCAACGTTTAGGTGCATACACTATGTATTGTGATGCTTCGAGAGTTGGGATTGGTTGTGTATTGATGCAGGAGGGTAGAGTTATTGCTTATGCTTCTCGTCAGTTGAAGCCCCATGAAAAGAACTACCCTGTGCATGATTTGGAGTTGCCTGCCACAGTCCATGCACTGAAGATTTAGAGGCATTACTTGTATGGCGTATCTTGTGAGGTGTTTACTGATCATCGCAGCCTTCAACATTTGCTCAAGCAAAAGGATCTTAACTTGAGGTAGCGGCGATGGTTGGAGTTGCTCAAGGATTATGATGTCACTATACTGTATCATCCGGGAAAGGCCAACGTGGTGGCCGATGCCTTGAGCCGAAAGGCAGTGAGTATGGGGACTTTGGCATACATTCCAGTTGGGGAGAGACCTCTTGCAGTTGATGTTCAGACCTTGGCCAATCGGTTCGTGAGATTAGACATTCCGGAACCTAGTCGGGTGTTGGCTTGTGTGGTATCTCGGTCTTCGTTAAACGATCGCATCAGGGAGTGTCAGTATGACGATCCGCATTTGCTTGTCCTTAGGGACAGAGTTCATTGTAATGATGCTAGAGATGTGACCATCGATGATGATGGAGTGTTGCGGATGCAGGGCCGGATTTGTGTACCCAATGTGGATGGGCTTCGAGAGTTGATTCTGGAGAAGGCCCATAGCTCGCGGTATTCCATTCATTCGGGTGCCGCAAAGATGTATCAGGACTTGAAACAACACTATTTGTGGAGAAGAATGAAGAAGGATACTGTGGGATTTGTAGCTCGGTGTCTCAACTGTCAGCAAGTAAAATATGAGCATCAGAGACCGGGTGACTTGCTTCAGCAGATGGCTATTCCCCAGTGAAAGTGGGAGCGGGTCACAATGGACTTTGTTGTTGGACTTCCACGGACTTTGAAGAAGTTCGATGCTATTTGGGTGATTGTGGCTCGGCTGACCAAGTCCGCGCACTTCATTCCTATGTGTACTACCTATTCTTCAGAACGGTTGGCAAGGATTTATATCCGAGAGATTGTTCGGCTGCATGGTGTTCCAGTTTCTATTATTTCAGATAGAGGTACCCAGTTTACCTCGCAGTTTTGGAGAGCCGTGCAGAGGGAGTTGGGTACTCGGGTGGAGTTGAGCACAGCTTTTCATCCTCAGACGGATGGGCAATCCGAACATACCATTCAGATACTGGAGGACATGTTACGTGCATGTGCTATTGATTTCGGAGGTTCATGGGATGAGTTTCTACCTCTTGCATAGTTTGCTTATAATAACAGTTACCAGTCGAGTATTCAGATGGCTCCATATGAGGCTTTGTATGGGAGGCGGTGTAGATCTCCGGTTGGTTGGTTCGAGCTCGGCGAGGCTAGGCTATTGGGAACTGACTTGGTTCAGGATGCTCTAGAGAAGGTGAAAGTAATCCAAGAGAGTCTCCATACAGCATAGTCAAGGCAAAAGAGTTATGCTGATAGGAAAGTCCGAGATGTGTCCTACAAGGTTGGTGAGAAGGTCCTGCTGAAGGTTTCGCCCATGAAAGGTGTTATGAGATTCGGGAAGAAAGGAAAACTGAGTCATCGGTTCATTGGGCCGTTTAAAGTGCTTCGGAGAATTGGGGAGGTGGCTTATGAGCTTGCTTTGCCATCCATCCTGTCGAATGCACACCCAATATTTCATGTTTCTATGCTTCGAAAGTATATAGGGGATCCGTCTCATATCTTGTACTTCAGCACAATTCAGCTGGACGATGACTTGACCTATGATGTGGAGCCAGTGGCGATTTTGGGTCGTCAGGTTAGGAAGTTGAGGTCAAAGGATATTGCTTCAGTGGAAGTGCAGTGGAAAGGTCGGCCCATGGAGGAGGCTACCTGGAAGACCGAGCGGGAGATGCGGAGCAGATATCCTCACCCATTTGAGGCTTCGGGTATGTTACTTGACTCGTTCGAGGACGAACGTTTGTTTAAGTGGGGGAGAATGTGACGACCCGGCCAGTCGTCTCATGAGTTACCGCTCCGTTTTCCCCATTTCTGCATTATTATGATTCGTTATCCGTGTTTTATGTGATCAAGTTGAGTAGTTTGCGTACGGAGTGGATTAGGTAAGAAATGAGACACTTAGTCTCTTTTAAGAAGGTTTAAGTCGGAAAAGTCAACCAGATGCTGACTTATGAGTTAGAGGGCTCGGATGTGAGTTTCGATGGTTCGGTTAGATTTGGGAGGTGATTTATGACTTAAGACTGTGATCGGAATTGGTTTTGGTGGTCCGGTGTATAATTAGGCTTGAATTGGTGAAGTTAGAATTTTGGCGATTTCCGGTTGTTAGGCGAGATTTCGATTCGAGGGTCGGAATGGAATTCCGACAGCTGCTGTAGCTTCGATATGTCATTTGGGATGTGTGTGAAGAATTTTAGGTCATTCGGACGTGGTTTGGTTGGGTTTAGATCAAAAGAGTGATTTGGAAGATTTTTGGAATTCTTAGGCTTGAATCCGACACGAATTAGGTGTTGAGAGGTTGTTTTGAGTGATTCCGAAGGGTGGAACAATTTGAATAATGTTATGGAATATGTTGGCATAGTTGGTTGAGGTTCCAGTGGCCTCGGGTGAGTTTAGGGTGGTTAAACGGACTAATTCATCGTTGGAGAAATTTGCAGAAAACCAGAGTCGAGAATGTGGTCGCATTTTCAAATGCGGACTGCATATTGCACAATGAGATCACACACCCAGACAGTTTTCTAAGCAAAGAGTGACACCAAGAATGCGGTCGCATTCCCACAATGTGGACCGCATATCTACCACATTGAGACCGCAAACCGAGACAGATTTCTGGGCAGAAATCAACGTCAAAAATACAGTCAAAAATGCGGTTGCATTTTTGACATGCGGACCGCAAACCATACCTCACACTGAATTACAGTGAAGGCTAGGGTTACAATTTGCGATGGTCGCGTCCAAAATGCGGACCGCATATCTGTTATGCGACAGATATGCGATCGCATTTTAAGCCCGACTGGGCATTTTTGTCCCGATTTTTGACCCCTTTATAAACAGAAACCGGTACCCACTGGCCATGCAAAACCCACTGTCGTTATCAACAAAGAGAAACACCTCCAAAACACCCCAAATCACAGCAAAATCAGCCTTGAGAATATATCCAAAGGAGACTTTCTTGGGTAAATTCTTAAAAGAGGGTATTTTGACCATCTTAAACATATTTGGAGCCATAGAGCTCGGATTGAAGTGAATTGAGAGGCTACTTTCGAGAGACTTTTCAGGGGAAACATCGGGGTAAGTGTTCTTAGCTCAACTTTGGTCAAACTACCCCAGTATATCACTAGTTTTAGTATTTAATTGGTGATTTAAGTTGGAAAATTTGTGAAAAATCCTTAAGTTTAGACTTAATGAATTGGAGGCCGACCCGATGTCGGAATTCGATAATTTTTGTATGGTTGTACTCGTTGGGGGATAAGAAACCCGTTGATGTGAAAATTTCTGAGCTTCGAAAAGTGGGTCGGGGCTCGGGTTTTTGCTAATTTCGTAATTTCTTTGTATTTTCCGAATTGTTTCGATTGGGCTTCGTTACCCCAGCATATTGTGACATATTAGTTCTGATTTTGGATAGATTCAACGCGCGTGGAGGCTAATTCGAAGGGCAAAGGCGTCGCGAGCTAGGGATTTAGCTGGTTCGAGGTGAGTAGTGATTGTAAATGATGTTCTAAGGGTTTGAAACCCCGGATTGCACATCATAGTGCTATATTGAGGCGAGGCACGCGCTCGATGATGAGCGTGGATTATTTTACTACTGGGGATTGGGACTTGGTTCATCCCGATTGATGATTTTACTACGCATTTGATTGCAACTTATTTGTTATCATCATGATTTAGGCTGATTGCCATATTTGGGCTTCGTGCCAATTATTTGAACCCTTCGGGGATTTTTATCACTGTTTTGACTCATTGCTTGAACGCAGTCATGTTGTTTACACTGTTTTACAACTCAGCCATTTTTACTCAGTTTTGAGATTTACACAATATTTTAAATGATGTCTTGGGCTGAGAACTACTGTTTTACTATGCCTGCGGGACTTGTGATGATTTTCTGACTGAGTGCGGCCGAGGGCCAGATGTGAGGTTTTTACTGAGTGATATGAGGCCGAGGGCCTGAGATACTGTATATACGCCACGAGGTGGCTTGATTGGTATGAGCCCAAGGGCCTGAGGTACTGTATGTATGCCACGAGGTGGCTTGATTGATATGAGGCCGAGGGCCTAGATATATGCCACGAGGTGGCTTGATAATGTGCTTGGGCCATAAGGGGCCCCTCCCGGGTCTGTACACCCCCAGTGAGTGCGAGTACCCATTGTGACGAGAAATATAGCCCGAGGGCTGATATTGTGATGTGAAACATAGCCCGAGGGGCTGATGTTGTACCATGTGATATTAGCCCGATGGGCGTTGTTTTTAAATGATACTGAGCTCGAGGGGCGATTTTCTATCTTTCTTTTACTTCACATCATTTACTTGAAAATTTACATGCTTTCCCTGTTGAAAGGAGATTTTACTTGATTTCTAACTGATTTACTGCTTTTGAATGATGTTTTACTGCTTCATTATAGAATGCCTTATGCTTTACGTGTTTTCTTACTATCAGCTTTTATTTATGATTATTACTCACTGAATCGGAGTACTCACATTACTCCCTGCACCCTGTGTGCAGATTCAGGCGTTGTTGGTTCCGCTCTGGAGTATTGATTTTTCCCGTCCAGGCGATGATTCGGAGACTACGAGGTAGCTGTTGGCGTCCGCAGCCCCGTATCTCTATTATATTGCTGTTTCCATGCTCTTCAAACAATTGTTCCAAATGTTGTGTGTGTGTGTGTATATATATATATATAGTAGGATCCATAGTTACTCATGACATTGTGACACCCCGGTTTGGGCTATAGTCGGGATGGATAGCTATATTTTTCCGCGAATTGTTGCTATTAAACTATGCTTGTATTGTTTCTTTTAATTGACTGGTTAAAGTGAAATTTTGGTTAAATTGGCTGCCTTGTCTTCACGAGAGGCGCCATCACGACCGGGTTCGGGGTTAGGGTTGTGACACCTTCTCTCACTTTTTTTCTTATAAATTTTTAGATGAACTCAACACCCAAACATAAACGAATATAAGAGAACCCTTGTGATGCAGAAAAAGTTTAACTAAGGTTCATCAGCACAACATCATAAGTCAGAAGAAGCGGTCAAAGATCATTAAATTACTAATGATTAATCTCTGTGGTAAAGTAGAACAACGATACATTCCCATATCCAGAAGGAACAAAATTTGCTTTATTCTAATGAAGGACCTCCATTTCCATCTCTGCTAAAGTACACATTCACTGCTAGAATACATTAACATAAGAGATAAATGAATATCCCAATTTGTAATATAAGTATTCGCAATTTCATAGGAATATATAGTCTCAAGTACATCGAAAATCAGCAAAACTCAAATTATTTACATTTCTTTTGTGAAGCATAAGACGCGGAATAATACAATAATATGCCTATCACAAGAAGAGGCCTCATATGCATAAAAATCGATCAACCTTCAAATAAAATCTGAACTTAAATATCTTTTTCTTGATCTCAAAATAATTTTAAAGTATTAATGTAAGTTTAATTCATGTCATACAATCCTGAAAATGCATGTAACGAAATTTTATTCCAACCAATCCACTTAATTTGGTAAATGAATAAAAAAAACTAACCTTGTAAAGGAGTATTCTGAATCATCACAATTTGAAAATAAGTATATTGTGAGATTATCATGTTTACCCTTATTTACGAGTAACAATTAAATTTATATGTAGTTTTAAGGATACGTGACTTGGCCTGATACAGTTAAAGAATGAACGATAAATAAAGGCTAAATTCAATAAGCAAGAGAGTAAGCAAACCATCGATTTTGATTCATTCAGCTGTGGTAGAATATTTTAAGATGACCGAGAATGAAATTAGTATTGATGAAGAGAATAGTTAAAATATGCTAAACTTTGTATATTGATCGTATCTTCTCTCCCCTTTTTACAGTAGGGCTGCCTCTTTATATAGGAAGGGAAAAGAATTCTATATAAGGTAAAAGACCTATTTACAGGGTAAAAAATCCCTAAAATTATTGGGTTCAACGTCTTTGCTGATTTGGGCCATGATTCCCGCCAAGATGTTTACATGTCACGAGATTTTCGGCTCTTCCGTTATGTAAATCTGATATTTTTACCATAAGATGTTTTATCCGGGCCGGTCTCGATAATATCTGCACCCATTCTATTCTTACAGCCCCTATAGCTTCATTTTCAATGTCCATGCGAACTTTCTTTGGCAAATCATCTAGCAAATCAACAAGCACCTTAACTCATGCACAGCTTGGACGAGTCTTATTAACTTTAGCCATATCTAGGTGCAATGGTTTCCCAGCAGCAGAAGCTAAAGAAAAAAAAAGGCTTTCTTTAACATAGTATGTGGGAAGCAAACTGGGAAACGAAATCCAAGCCATCGCTTTAGAAGTTTCTTCTTCCCCTTTAAACTTGGCATCATAGATCAATGTCCTCATATGCTATTCATAGCCATCCGTTGCTTTCAAATAGTAGATTGCTTTTGATGTGAAGTTGATAAAATGTTGCCATAGCGTCAGTCGAATCAGTGCATGCCTATCTCTGAGCAATCCAATGTTACAATCACCCTTAATTCCATATTGCGTAGGAATTATTCGACGAAGCTCTTTGATATCTGGCCAGCCATAAGAGAACATACCAATTACAACATATTGGAGGCCTTCTATTAACTTCATTCGATCGACTTATGACTCTGTGAACTTGACAAAAGGTTTTCCCTGCAAGAATGAAGCTATTTTGAAATAGATTGGTTCAATTGGAACTGTCGATTTAGGGTTCGCAGACATCGATGAGTTCAGAGTCGTGGGTTTGACGATGTTGCTGTAGTCGAGGGGTTGTGGGTTGGTCGAGGTTGTAGCCGGGGTCGAGGAGGAGGTGGGAGGAAGCGCGCCTACCGGCATGGCCATTGATGCTTGCGTGAGCTTTCTCTCTCTAATCGCCTCTTATCGCCAGACCCTCTCTCTCTAGACGCTTCAAAATTTTGAGGTTTTAGTTTTTTTTTTAAGTAAATATAAATTTTACTAATAGAAATAAAGTATAAAAGTGGAAGGGGACATAAATCTTACCTCCCAAAAGAAAATGCTTGTACTCATAATCATCCTAAAGTGATGGCTAATTACCTAAGTAGTAGTAGGGGGTTAGACCTATGGTGATGTAACGATTGCCTATTTTGTATTGATAGATGATCGTATGTATAAAAACAATGTGAAATTTTTCTAGGTCAGCTATACAAAAAAGTACACATGTTTCTGTTTCTGCTAAGTAGGTGAGGGATGTGATCCCTTGTATATACAACTGGCTTCTATCCAATGAGCCAAGAGTTTTCAGGAGTACGACAAAAGGATATATGTTATCTTCAAGTTTGCTTTGGCCTTGAGGGAAAAAGCCAAGTTGAAGATGACAGTCAAGATGTCCCCTGTGGTTGAGTGGTGAAGATGATTATGTCTTTTGGTAGCTAGATATGAGCATTGTGTTGTTTCCATTATGTTGTTGAGCTTTGAGTGATGAGCTAGCTATTTGTGCCTGTGAGAGTTGTGCTGCTTCTGCTGGGTGTGCTGTATTTCTAGTGTTGATTGTTACTGTTTCTATTGACCAAATGTGAGATCAGTGTGTTCAGTTGGTGTGACTTTCTATGATGTTTGTGTTGGTTGCCAATTCTGTCGTCTTTTGTGGAAGTAGTTGAGTGTCTAGCAGACTTGATGTGGTGAAGTTGTTGCCTTTTGATTGTGCTCTGTGTGGTGCTGTTTCTGTAGATCATTTGCTGCCTGTGCTTGTATGGCTTATTGCTTCTGCTGAGGTGAGTTTATGTTGCTACTTTTGTGTAGCTGAGAGCTGATTGGTTGCTGCATTTTGTTAAAATCGTTCTTGAGAGGATGTGAGAAGGACCAGTAAGAATGTTAATACCACACATTGCAACTGCAGCAATGACCTGGTCCAGCTCAAGCTGCCTCCTATCCTTGTAAGTTTGCAGAATTATGAGGTGACATTGGTCCTTTGATTATGAGAAAAGTGGTTGATATTGCATTGATTGTGTTTCTTCTACTGTTGGTGTGTCAGTTGGTTTATGTGCTGAATTTGCTGCTCTGGGATTTCTCTTCTTCTAATTTGGCAGTGATATGTGTGGCTCTTTCTGTGTTGATGTTGAGCTGGTTGATTGATGTGATGTTGTGATGGAGTTGTTCAATGTGGTTGGAGACCAGTGTGGTTACCAAAGTAGCAATGGAATGAGCATTAAAAATGCTGATACCACATATTGCTTCTTCAGCAACTAACTGGACCAAATTTTGTGTCATTGTGTAATTGTTGCAGATGTGTTGCTATTGTGAATGTTGCTTTTTATGGAGAGTGTTAGGCATGAGTTGACTGATTTTTGCTGTAGCATTGCAAGGCCAAAAGGAGAAGTAGAGAAGGCTAGTGAGGTTATTAATGTATGTGGCTCCCTGATTATGTGTTTGTATCTTCTGTCTTGAGGTTTTCCTAGTTTTGGTGTGTCTGTGAGTTGAGGAGGTTGGTCAGGTGTCTGATTTGTGGTGCTGGTGAGTGCTATGGTGGGCAGTTGATGTCTTCTTGAGGGATCATGTGCTTGGGGCTTAGTTGATGACAGGCTAAGTAGTATATCACTTGTGTGGTGTTGTTCCACGGTAGCCCATTTATTATAGACTAGTGAGGAGGTCCCAAACAATTGTTGCAATTGCAATTTGTGATGCATTTGCAGCAGTAAGCTCCAGTTCTTCTTTCCTACAAACAACAATAAACTGATTGCTCCAGTGTTTCCTCCAAAAAGTAGCAGCATGTTAGTATGAGGCCTCTGCTCCCTTCTTTCCTCATTACTGTTGTTGTAGCCTCCAACAGACTCCTTGGTGATACCACAATGGTTCCACCAGTGCACCTGAAAGGATAGAAAACAAGTTAAATGATGAGATTGGTTGTAAGCATTGTGTGATCCCAGTCTCTAGTCATGTGTCTGCAGCTTAGTGTGGAGCCACTGTCCCATTTCTTGCTTATTATTTTGCTACCTGCACTCTTATGTAAGGACATTGCAATTTGTCATCATTTATTATCCTTCTGCCTTGTGAGTCTAGCTGCCAGAAATCATGGTATTCTATTCTCCCAACTTCTAGAGCGTAGTTTGCTAGATGGTCAGCTAGTTTGTTTCCCTCCCTGTATAAGTGTGTCACTTTAAGTGAGAAGGCTTCTTTCAGTTTCAGCACCTCCTCCACTTGATTAGCTATACACCAAGGTGGCTTCCATATGCCATTGATTGTGTTGTTCAGAAGCATTGAGTCAGTTTGAAGCCATATGTGGGAATAGTTGTGGGAATGGTAGAATTTTACGGCCTCCACAGTTACTGCTGCTTTTGCTTCTGCTATTGTATTTGATCCTTCTGGATTTCTTTGCGCAGTGCATAGAGAATCCCTCCTTCTTCATTCCTCACACAGAAACCTATTGCACTCCTTCCTAGATTTCCTCTAGATGCTCCATCAGTATTGACTTAGAGCCATCCATCCATTGGAAATTCCCAGACAACTTAGTTGTAATTCAGTCTTGGAGTATAGTTTTCCATTCCCAAGCTCAAACAAGTGTTGCAGGCTCTCCCCTCTCGCATTGTGTGGGAATTATGGAAAAGAAGGAACAGTTGCAAGTATGGAGAAATAGTAACTACCAGCAGAGTCATATACCAGATTTCCACCACTTTACGGGCTCTAGTCCAACTCAGAAAGCCAGGTATCAATGTCCCTCACAAGTGGCAAGATCTCCGGAACATAGGACAAGGCTCATTCCATATAAGCCTAAAGACTTCGTTATTCTCAACACCTAACTTTGATATTCAATACAAAAATCAACAGCAACTTTGCTCCAAACTCGTGTGGTTTGAACTTTTCCAATTTTTGGTGAAATTCCAAATTGAACTCGTTCCTTTGTTTGATCGAATAGTATTTGCAAGATCATAGTTGTCTTGAGGGTTGTTCGTATAGTATAGGCACTCTGTGACTTCATCAAGAAGGTAAGTAGACTAGTTCCTACTTGTTGTCTTGATAGTTCACTGAGCGTCTTACTTCTGTCCTAATATCTTGTTTTCCGTGTTTTATATTGCATCAAAGACTGCAATTTATCTAGTACCTTATTGATAAGGCCTTGGTAATACATTATCTTCCTTCTAGAGTAGAATATGGGGCAGCCAAGATATGTGAAAGGAAAATCCTGTCTTCCTATACCAGTGATTCTTTCCACCTTTGTTACCACATCAAAGCTAGTAGAGTGATGCATATATACAGTAGATTTATTTTTGTTAACCATCTGCCCAGATGCTGCCTCATATGCATTCAATACTTCCATTATCAATTGTAAGGAGGTCGTATCAGAAGAAGAGAATATGATTGTGTCATCTGCATATGATATGTGGTTTATTTTTGGACTCCACTTGGGCAGACCAAAGCCACAGAAGTACAAGTTTAGGTGCACAGCATGCAATCCTCTTGAGAGAGCTTCAGCAGCAAGAATGAACAAAGTAGGTGATAGTGGATCACCTTGCTTGACACCTCTTGTTGATTTGAAGAATCCATGTGACTGTCCATTGATGAGCACTAAGTACCAGTTGTTTCCAATAGTATCAAACACCAGACCAATAAAGGCCTCACTAAATCTCATTTTTCTTAGTGTTTGTGTCAGAAATAACCAAGATAGTCGATCAAAAGCTTTTGCCATATCAAGTTTAATAACAACATTTGGCCTGCTTTTGTTCTTAGTCCAATGTCTGTGATGATTTCATATGTTAGGAGAACATTTTCAACTATGGTCCTTCCTTTGATAAAACCTGCTTACTCTGGGGAGATCAGTGCAGGCAGCAGTTCCAACAACCTCTCATGTATTACCCTTGAGAAGATTTTGTTGATGAAGTTGCTTAAACTTATTGGCCTCATATCAAAGAAGGTTACCACCTCCGTCTTTTTTGGGAGGAGTACCAAATTTGCATGTGACACATATTTTGGTAGCTGCTTCCCTGAGAAAAATGCCTTAACCATGTTAAGGATGTCTTCTCCAATGATATCCCTGCAAGAGTGGTAGAAAGCACCTGTGAAACCATCTGTTCCCCCTGCACTCTCTCCATTTAGATAGAAAACAGCATGTTTTACTCCCTCTAGTGTGGGTTGTTTGATAAATTCTGCATTTTGCTCCATGTTTATCAAAGAAAGGATGTTGTTAAGTATCTTGAGATCTGTTGGGGTTGTGCTTTCAGTAAATTGCTCTTTGTAGAAATTGATAGCTTTTTCTGCAATTAGCTCCTCTTCTTCAATCCAGTTGCCAGAGCTATTCTGAATCCTCCTCAGCTGTAATCTTTTCCTTCGACCATTTACTTGGGCATGGAAGAATTTGTTATTTCTGTCTCCATCCTTTAACCATGACATGCCTGTTTTTTTTTTTTTTCAAAAATTCCTCTTCTATTGCTAGATGCCTGATTAGCTGTGCTTGCACCTTTTGTAGTCTCTCTCTATTCTACTTTGTTGGTCTTTCCTCAAACTATTTTTCATGAACTAGAACCACTTCCTCCATGATTGCAATGTTTTGAAATATGTCTCCATATGTTGCTTTACTCCAAAGTGACAGTGCCTTTTTGAGTTTCTTGAGCTTGTAATTGAAAAGTATGAAGGGATCACCATAGAAGTCTGCATGCCGATTCTCTCTCACTACTGCTTTGAAGGAGTCATATTTGGTCCAGAAGTTGAGGAATTTGAATGGCTTCTTGATTGGCAATGCTTCAATCTCACACTTTAATAAGAGAGGACCATGATCTGAGCCAATCTTAGATAGATGTGTAACCTCTAGCCTTGGGAAAGTTTGCTGGAATTCTGTATTAGCTAGGCATCTATCTAACCTTTTGAAAATGCAATCTTCCTCTGCTCTGCCATTCCACCATGTGAAGATACTGCCTTTGAAGACCATATCAGTTAGGTTGCAAATGTTGATGTAGTATCTCAAGTCATCTACTTCAATGAGGGGTACAGGTAGGCCTCCAAAATTTTCTTCTTCATCCCATATCACATTGAAATCTCCCCTTACCAGCCATGGGACTGTCATGTCTTGAGCCATAGCATACAATGAGTCCCACAGTTCTATTCTCTCTATTGGATCACATTTAGCATATACTAGTGTGTGAATGAGTTCCACATGTGTTTCTGTGTGGAAGAGCTTCAGACTAAGTTGTTGCACCATGTCATACAGAATTGTGATTTCATATAGGTCATCAATGAAATCCCAGATTTTGTTGGAGACATTAGCCACTGCTTGAGAGAAGCCAATCTTCCTTCTATATCTGTCCATCTTTCTTGCTTGCTGCTTGGTCCCATAATGCCAATGTATTCAAAATGATGTTTCTTGTGCAACGTGATGACGCAAAATTAAACGCGGAAACTAGAAAACAAAAGATAGAAGCAAGACACTCTATTAATTATCAAGACAACAAATAGGAACGAGTCTACTTACCTTCTTGATGAAATCAAGGAGTACCTATACTATACGAACAACCCTCAAGACAATGATGGTCTTGGAAACTGTTTGGTCAAACAAAGGAACGAGTTCAATTTTGAATCACACCAGAAATTGGACAAGTTCAAAGCACACGAGTTTGGAGCAAAGTTGCTGCCTATTTTTGTATTGAATATCAAAGTTAGGTACTGAAAATAATGAAGTCTTTAGACTTATATAGAATGAGCCTTGTCCTAAATCAACTAGGAAACAAATAACTAAAAAAAAGGCCACAATTTGGCTATGTTTAAAGAATAGTCACGCAGGACCAAACAAGTAAGAATTAATGTCTTCCATAGCAACACAATAATACAACATAAACACAAATGTACATCTTCAACTTCTAATTTCATCCATAGAAAAATTTGTGAATGCTTGAACGCTTGGCTCTTCTCCAAGGCTAACCAACGCTTTTTCTTGTCTTATCCAACATTGATGGCATGAACATAGCTTGATCGGGTTGACCTGCATCATCTGATGAGCCTTTAAAAAGCTTGCATTGTGTTCACTGATCTAATATTCCAAATGATTGCGTCCATTATAGATTGTTGGAGTGTGTTGGAGCTCTTCTAGTTTGAACACCTGCTGCTGAGGTATTGTTGATGTTTTTGATTTGTTTCTTCTTTTCATTGGTTACTAACTTCACCATAACTATCTGTGTTGGGGAGAGATCTCCTAGTTTGGCTACATTAAGGAAATTCTGAGCAGTAGTTTCTTTATCTAGATCTTTGCCAGATTGATCATTGTGGTCTTCTTCATTTCTCAGTGCTGCTGCAATACTGAGGTTCTTTAGTCTAATTATTGCTTTTAACGGTGCTGCTATTGTCCCTTTCTTTACTGTTAATTTAGGATCAAAGCCAGTTTGGACATCCCTTTTTTGAATTGTATCTTCTGCTTCAGGAACTTCAAAGTTAGCTTTAATCTTGGCAGGCGTTTGTCAGCAGCATCAGTTGGTTATTTTCAACTTTGTTGTTGTTATTTCCCATTATGGCAGTGACATTGGCTATTTCATTTTCACTCTGATTATCCTCCTCAATTGCCTTGCCAGATGCCTCACCTTCACTTTGCATTTCTTCTGTATTTTGCTTTGGTCATCCTCTTCAATTGCCTCATCAGCTGCCTCATCTTCACTTTGCATTTGTTTTGGTATTTTCCCTTCCTCTGAGTCCTCCTCTATTTGATCTGGCCATAATCTACTTGGGCTTCCTTGTGGCTTCACAAGCACCTTTGCTGATTCTGCAGCTTTCTTATCTGCTGTCTTGGTCATTGCTCTTTCCACAAGAATGTCTTGTAATGGAATATCTTGGTGAGAGGTGTTGGTGGTAACCCCAGTTATGTTGAAGTTTTTCTGCACCCACTGAGCAGTGGATTCTTTTGTGATTTCTTTCCCTTTCTTTGTGTGCAGTTGAGTGTCTTCCATAGTGCCTATTTTCGCAATTTTGGAACTTTTCTTTGGTTCTGCAGGGTGCAATATCATCTCTATGTCTGCTGTTTGTTTGTTGGTCTTGCTTTTCAATGTCACAGCTGCTGGTGATTTTGAGTTGGTGGCAGCTGCTGCAGAGCATGTAGGCTTCTCAGTCAGCTGCAGGGGGGCTGTTAAGCATGTAGGGACTGGGGTACTCTTTTGACCAGCTATTTCTTGAAACTTCTACATTTGGTTATTCTCATTTGTGTTGCTATTTTCTTTATCCAGTATAGCAAATTTGTTAGCTGTTTGGAGCTGCTGAGTGGCCTTATCAGCTGCTACCATTTCCATTCCAGTTTTGACTTGATTGCCTATTTGCTTGTCTTTGTTCTGCACTCGACTGACTTCCTTCCATTGTGAAGCTGGTTTTCCAACCATTTTTGCACTCGACATAATCATCAGTGGTTTGTTTCCTTTGCCCTTCATAGCTGTTGTTGGTTCTCTGCTTCTCAGCGGTGTTGTTACTCAACAGTTCTGGATGCAACTTCCAACATTCAAGTATGTCATGTCCCCGCAATTTGCACTGTTTGCAGTACTTGGGGATAAAATCATACTGAATCTTTGCCATTCTGTTCTTATAGTCCTTGTAGCTTCATTTGCAATGTCCATGCGAACTTTCTTTGGCAAATCAGCTAGCAAATCAACAAGCATCTTAACTCTTGCACAGCTTGGACGAGTCTTATTAGTTGTGGCCATATCTAGGTGTAATGGTTTCCCAACAGCAGAAGCTAAACAAAAAAGGCATTCTTTGACATAGTATGTGGGAAGCAAACTGGGAAACGAAATCCAAGCCATCAATTTAGAAGTTTCTTCTTCCTCTTTAAACTTGGCATCATAAATCAGTATCCTCATCAGGTATTCATAGCCATCTCTTTATTTCAAATAGTATACAACTTTTGATGTGAAGTTGATAAAATCTTGCCATAGCGTCAGTCAAATCAGTGCATGCCTATCTTTAAGCAATCCAATGTTGGAATCACCCTTAATTCCACATTGCGCAGGAATTATTCGTCGAAGCTCTTGAATATCTGGCCAGCCATAAGAGAACTTACCAATTATAGCATATTGGAGGCCCTCAATTAAGTTCATTCGGTCTACTTCTAACTCTGTGAACTTGACAAAAAGTTGTCCCTGCAAGAATAAAGCTCTTTTGAAAGGGATTGGTTTGATTAGGGCTGTCGACCTAGGGTTCGCAGGTGTAGTCGAGTTTAAGGTCGCAGGTTTGAGAAGATGACTGTAATCTAGGGGCTGTGGTTTGGTTGAGGTTGTAGAGGGAGGTTGGGAGGTGGAAGGGCAAGGCTCGCCAGCCGGGGACGGGCCGGCCGGCATGGCCATCGCTGCTCGCGAGGGCTGCGCGACAAAGTCGCCTCTCTATCACTCTCTAATCTCCTGTCGCCAGAGCCTCACTCGCTTAAAATTTTCGGTGGTGGTGAGGTTTCAGTTTTTTTTTTGGTTAAATATAGATTTTATTAATAGAAACAAAATACAAGAGTGGAGGGGACATAAACCTTATCTCCCAAAAGAAAATACATGTACTTATAGTCATCCTAAAGTATTGACTAAGAGTACTTAGATACTAGTAAGTAGTTAGACCTATGGTGATGTTACGATTATCTATTTTATAGTAGACAATCGTATGTATAAAAATAATATGTAGTTTTTCTAGGTCAGCTATACAAAAAAGTACATATGTTCCTATTGCTACTAAATGGATGAGGGATCTGTTCCCTTCTCTATACCTCTGACAACTATATGTGGTTTCAAGGTTTTGCAAAAGTGTGACAAAAAAGCACGCGCTATCTTCAATTTTGCTTTGGCCTCGAGAACAAGGAAAGCCAAGTTGAAGATGGCTAACGAGATGTATCTTGTAACTGGACAACTGTGTTGATTGTGCTGTTGGGTGGGCCATTTCCAAGCTGCTGCTATTGGTACTGGGTCTGATGCGAGCTGAGCGTTGGGGCTGCTGTTGACTGTTTGGCTTGCTTCTTCTGAAGGATTGTGTTGTTTGTCTTTGTATTTGAGTGATCAAGTGTAAGAACAGTGTGTTCAGTTGATGTGTCCTCCTGTGTTTGCTGGCACTTTTGTCTTCCTTTGATTCTGCCTTAATACCAGTGGTTGTGTGTCTGGTAGACCTGATGTGGTGAAGTTGTCACCTCTTGATTTCTCTGCGTGTCTTGTTTCTGCTGATCATCTGTTGTCTGTGCTTGTGTGGCTTGTCGCTTCTGCTGGGATGATTGTCCGTTTATCTTGCTGCTTCTGTGTAGCTGGGAGCTGGTTGATTGCTGCATTTTGTTAAGATTGTGCTTGAGGATATGTGAGAGGGACCATGATGATTGTTTTAGTTGCAATACAATGAGCACTAAGAGTGCTATTACCACACATTGCAACTGCAGCAATGGCCTGGTCCAGCTCAAGCTGCCTCCTATCCTTGTAAGTTTGTATATTTCAGAGGTGACATTGGTGAATTTTTTGGTCCTTTTATTTTGAGAAAAGTGATAAATGTTGCTTTGATTATGTTTCTCCTACTATTGGTTTATCAGTTGGTTTATGTGCTGCATTTGCTGCTTTGAGGATGTGTCTTCTTCTGATTTGGCAGTGACTTGTGTGGCTCTTCCTGTGCTGATGTTGAACTAGCTGTTTGATTTGGTGTTGTGATGGAATTGTTCAATGTGGTTGGGGACCAGTGTGATTACTAAAGTAGCAATGAAATGAGCATTAAAAATGCTGATACCACACATTGCTTCTTCAGTACCTAGCTGGACCAAATTGTGTGTCATTGAGCAGTTGTTGCAGGTGTGTTGCTGATGTGAATGTTGTTGTTTATGGGGGTGTTAGGCATGTGTTGACTGATTTTTGTTATAGCATTGCAAGGCCAGAACTAGAAGTAGAAAAGGCTAGCGAGATTTTTAATATGTATGGCTCCCTGGTTATGTTTTTGTGTCTTCTGTTCTTGAGGTTTTCCTGGTTTTGGTGTGTCTGTAAGTTGGGGCTGGTGAGTATATGGTGGAAAGTTGATGTCTTCTTGAGAGATCATGCGTTTGGGGCTTAGTTGATGACCTGCTATCACTTGTGTGGTGCTGTTCCATGCTAAACCATTTATTAGAGACTAGTGAGAAGGTCCCAAGCAATTCTTGCAGTAGCAATTTATAATGCATTTGCAGCAGTAAGCTCCAGTTCTTCTTTCCTGCAAAAAACAGTAAACTTGTTATATAGAAATGTGGAGGTTGATCAACGGGGTTAGTTACTCTAGTGTTTCCTGCAAAAAGTAGCAGCACGTTAGTATGAGGCCTCTGCTCCCTTCTCTCCTCATTACTATTGTTGTAACCTCCAACAGACTCCTTAGCGATACTCGACAAGTGTACCTGCAGGGAAAACAAACATGTTAAATAAGGTGACTGATTGTAAGCATTGTGTGATCTCAGTCTCTGCTCATGTGTCTGTAGATTAGTGTGAAGCCACTGTCCCATTTTCTTGCTTGTTATTTTGATGTCTTCACTCTTATGTAAGGACATTGCAGTTTTTCTTCATTTAGTATCCTTCTGCCTTGTGAGTCTAGCTGCCAGAATTCATGGCATTCTATTCTCCCAACATCAAGAGCATAGTTTGCTAGATGGTCAGCTAGTTTGTTTCCCTCCCTGTATATGTGTGTCACTTTTAGTGAGAAGGCTTCTTTCAGTTGCATCACTTCTTCCATTTGGACAGCTATGCACCAAGGTGGTTTCCATATGCCATTGATTGTGTTATTCAAGAGCATTGAATATGTTTGAAGCCATATGTGGGAATAGTTGTGAGAATGACAGAATTTTAGGGCCTCCACAATTGCTACTGCTTCTGCTGTTATATTTGATCCTTCTGGGATTTCTTTTCCCACTGCATATACAATCTCTCCTTCTTCATTCCTCACACAGAAACCTATTGCACTCCTTCCTGGATTTCCTCTAGATGCTCCATCAGTATTGACTTTGAGCCATCCATCCATTAGGAATTCCCAGACAACTTTGATGTATTTCAGTCTTCGAGTATAGTTTTCCATCATGTTCAGGAGATCTTACAACTTGTGAGGAACATTGATACCTGGCTTTCTGAGCTGGACTACAGCCTGTTGTGTGGTGGAAATCTAGTATATGACTCTGCTACTAGTTATTGTTTCTCCATACTTGCAGCTTTTCCTTCTTTTCCATAATTCCCACACGATGCAAGAGGGAAGAGCTTGCAGCACTGGTGATAGCATCAAGGGCAAGGATAGAGTTTTGGAAGATCCAAGAAGGCCATTTACAAGATCTCAAGCTAAAGAGTTGCAGACTAAGGTTGTTGGACTTCAATGGAAAATAAAAAAGCTTTTAATTGTGGAGGACGAGCTCAAGCCCAAAGGAGATGAATTTTACAAGTTTTACAATTATTTGGTGGCCCAAATTGAAGTCCAAGAGAAGGAAGATTGGGTCCCGAACTCGGCCCTTGAAATCTAGCAAAAGGGCACCAAGAAGAGCTCAAAATAAGCTTAAATGAGGTCCAAAAGGGGGTGTTTGAAAACAAGCCCAATTGGAGTCCAAATCAATGGCCCAAACTAGTAGTTTTAAGGCCCAAATTTGCCCTAAAGGGATTTGGCCGCCCCCTACCTACCTCCTACCTAATTTTAAGGACTTTTACTCTTATAAATAAGGAGTTCTTCTCATTCATTAGGGATAGATTATTGAATAAGAATATCATACTTGAGAGAGTTCTTTTGAACCTTTGTTACTTATGCTTTGAGATTTATCTTTCAACCTTTACTTGTTCATAGTTCAAGGTAGTAAGATTACTTCTCTATTATGATATCTTTGATTCCTTTGAGGTATTCTTAGAAGGCAATTAATACTAGTTGTTGATTGTTGTCTCAAGTTACTCTTAAAGCGGTCAAGATCCGAATCTATTATTTTGATTTGTTCTTAGGTAAAGGTGTTTGATTTTCTTCAATAAATCAAGACGTTGTTGCTTAGATCTTGTCAAGGCTATAGAACTTGTGTTCTTGGAAGTTCCTTGAATTCGTTCCTTGAATTTCCCCCATATCCTTTATTTTCTGCACTTTAATTCTAGTTGTTCAATTCCTTATTATTATTTGCTTCCGCATTTACTTCTCAAATTCTTACTCTAGTTTGGATTCCCGACCTTGTTGTTATCAAGTGGTATAAGAGCGGTTCTATCAAGGTTTCGTTCTTGATAATTCTGGGGATTTCTTGAATACTAAGAGCAAAAAAAAAAAAAAAAA
>MCJB01051776.1:0-16955 GCA_002018475.1 Nicotiana obtusifolia
ATCGAAGTCAAGTTGGCAGTGGGACAATCATTCACAATTCTAGGCCAAGTCATCAGGTGGTGACAAATGAAGGACAAAAGATAAATTTTGTACATATATAAATATATATATATATATATATATATATATATATTCATGAGGGACAATTACATGGATGGAACGAAGGGAAAATAACATTAGTCGGAGCCATCCTCGAATTCCTCCGGAAAGGTTTTCCTCCTCAACTCATCTTCGGCTTCAGTTGCCTCAGCTATTTCGGAAGACAAGTCGAGACCTCGTGCTCGAAGCTCCTCGAGGACGTTGAGGCGAGTTTGACACTTAGCATATTCCACTAGTGCCCTCGACTGCTTATTGGCCATATCAGCATCGGCCCTATACTGGGCTATCAGGTCATCGGATGTGGCTTTGTTCTTGACAATCTTCGACTCTGCCTCCTGAAGCTTGGTAGACAAAGTCGTACGGTCATGGCCAAGTGATTGGATTTCGAGGCTTAGAAGTTCTTTATCCTTAAGCAAAATCTCAATATGTTCCTGAAGAGTCGATCTGTCTAAATTCAGCTGCTCTATTTGGGATTTGCATCGACTCAGTTCGGCATTGGATTCGCCGAGTTCAGCCTGCAGCCGTTCCAACAGTTTATTTTTCGCCTCTAATTGGTCAACACAGGAAGCATGTTCCTTCCTTAAGAAGTTCAACTCAATCTGGATATTTGACATCCGGTCTTCGAGTTTCTTGCGTCGGTCCATCTCGTGTTCCATCCCTTCCTTGATGCGTAGGAACACCTCGTGATGAAGCACCGTAGACTGCAAACGATTAAATCAGAAAATGCTAGTCAATCTCGGAACCTGAATATTAACTCAAAATTGAAACAAAGGAAGAATGCTTGCTTTGATCGATGCTTGCATGGCTTCGTTAAATAGGCAGGCCCAGTCCACGACATCCATGGCGGCCTGATCTTCTTCCGTCACCAGCTGATGGAAGTAACTTGCTATACCAACCGGAGGTCCCAACGCCCGAGCATCTTCGGGAACGGAGAAGGTTATTACCCTTCTTCGGTCAGGATGCAAGCTCGGAGCAGGGAATTTATCGACTAGATGAATACTGGTCGAAGCCCTGCTCGATTCGGCCGGGGGGTTCTTTCGAGGGATTTCGAAACCAAAGGTATCTGATGATGACACCCCATCGAAGTAGTCCTCAAAATTTCCCGGCATGGCCGGTATTCTACCCGGCGGTTGAATCCAAGCATCTCCGGTCTCCTTCAGAGATGTTTCGGAAAGAGAAGGTTGTTGAGCCATCCCGGGAAGATCGGAAGGCTCTTGTGTCGGGGCCGGAGGCTCAATTGTGTCTCCGACTCTTGCCTCCGCATCGCCTTGGGATACATTGGCATCATCCGCCACCTGCTCGGGGACTCCCCGAGTAGGTTTGCGATGAGTAAGTTTGGAACCTTCCTCCTCCTCTCCCGAACCCTCACTCACGGAGACGGTGGAGACAGTAGTTTGCGAGCCAACATTTTCTGCCTTTTCTTCTTCTTCGTGGGTTCGGTTTGCGTGGGGCCCCCTTTATTTTGTCCCTTGTTTCCGAGGCCGGTATCGGAAGGGGACAAAGGACTGCCGATCTCAACTCAGCATCCTTGGATAGACCTGCAAATCATATTTTTCAGAATTGAAGTGTGGTGTCAACTTATTGAAAGGTGCTTCAATCGAAGGAGCTTACCATGATTTTTGGCCTCCCATAATCCTTTCGAAATTTCCTTCCAGGACCTTTCCGAGTAGGTCCGTTGGGCCGCTATTTTGCCGATCCAGCCCGCCAAATCTTCGATAGCAGCCGGAGTTTGGGGAATAGCTGAGCAACAAAGGTTTTCGGTCATGTATCAAAAAATAGCAGCAAGAAAGAAATAGTCGATGAAATACTTACGGTTGACATTCCACTTCTCCGGAAATGGCATACAGTCAACCGGGATCAGGTCGGAGGTTTTGATTCGAACGAACCTACTCATCCACCCCCGATCTCTGTCCTCGTCAATACTTTAAATGGGAGGTTTACTGGCTCGACGAGTCAGTTTAATTAGTCCCCCTCGAAACATACAGGGGCTATACAAACGGAGTAAGTGGTTGAGGGTGAAGGGATGACCACCCTCGACCTTGTGTACAAAAAAGCGAAAGAGATATACAATTCGCCACATAGAAGGATGGATTTGGCCTAAAGTAACCTCGAATCTCCTACAGAATTCTACTATTACTGAATCTATAGGCCCTATGGTAAAGGGATATGTGTATGCGCTGAGGTATCCCTCAACGTATGTGGTGATAGATTCATTGGAAGAAGGAACGACCACCTCCTTATCAGCCCAATGACATTCCGCCTTCACCCTATCAAGATGTTTATGGGTGATGGAACTAATATAGTCGGATACAGGCTCACCACGACCGGGAACTGAGGATGCCTTTTCAACTTTAAAGTCGGAACTGGTAGGGCACCCTACAGGGACGAAGGCTTTCAACGGGGGCTCCGATGAAGGCTCATCAGTGCGAACCGTCTCAATGGGAGAATTTTGTCTGGGAGGAATAGATTTTGAAGTTTTTGCCATAGTAGGAGCAAGAATCAGAAAAGATTGCAGATGGGTATAGTCTTGCTGAAGAAGGAGATCAAAAGATAATTGGAAAAGGGTAAGCCACAAAGTGCGAAGGTGAAAAGGGTAAAGAGTGGTTAAAAGGACTATATATATATTTTACCAAAGGCGGCGGCACAAAGCACGAAGCGGTCAGGCATTAAATGCACGCATTAAATGCCTGCAGCGCACGCGGTAACTAAGGATGGGACTTGTGATGATTGTTTATTTTGGCATTATTCAGACGTCATAAGGGTATCGTCACGACTTAGTTGCTTTCAAGAACAAGTCACAATACAATGTTGTCCACATGTCGTAACCAACGGGTATGTCGGCCACGAGCTTCGAGAGATCGGTGAACACAAACTCATATCGTTTATTATCCTTACTCTCTAATAAACGAGGGGACTATCTGTATTGGGTAAAATATTTTTACACGATTTCGGGTCGGGGCTGACCCAACTAGAAAAAGTCGTAAAGGAGGCGTTATAAGACCAAACTAGTCCGGTACGGAGATAAAAAGTTGGGCTCGATAGTCGGAGCAACCGGGATGGAATGAATCGATGCGACCGACCGGGAAATGCTAAAGGATCGAAGACCGGTCTCGAACCGCATATCTCGCCTATCACCGGATATTTCGCCAGGAGCAATTATCTCAACCGTCTTAGCCGTTAGAACGCGATTTGGGGAGATTCTACCCCAGATTTTAGGGGATTTACCCTATAATCAGTTATTTACCTTGTTTATAATTCTGATTGTAGCCTATAAGAGGCAGTTTTTGGCTCATAGTTAAACACACACGAGACATCAATAGAAAAACTCTCTATCTTCTTTGGTTATCTAATACAGTTATTGTTACTACTGCAAAAGGCTGATATTCTTTCACATTGTTCACCACAATTAACGGTTTCATCACTTTTCTCTTACATTTTAATTGTCTCGTCACATTATTATTATTTAGCATCAATTAGTTTATGGATCCTTAGCACTGCGAACAAATTCAATTGTTATCCAATTTTTAGGGTAAACAATTATCTTAGCAAATATATCCTATGAGTAACAGAAATCGGTAGTATCCATATCGGCATCTTTCGCGGACGCCCACAAAGTAGCATGTTGATGGTCTTCGACTTGGTATTTCATATTCTCTTGATCTTCCTTTGCTATATCATTCGACATTATTATTCCGTTGTCTTAAGCTTGAACATCTTCTTGCAGAACGGAATCGATATATTCTTCAAGTAAATGGACTTGGACTTCATCCCCCTAATCTATGCAATCTTCAACATTCTCCTCATGATCATCGACATCAACAATATCCTCTAGGAAACCCACCAAACAAAGTACATGGTCTCTAACTTGATCTCCCTCTACGTATTGGATAATATTATTCTCTTGAAACTTTGCTATACCATTCGACCTTATTCCATTGTACTCAACTTGAAAATCTTCTTGCAACACGGTGTTGATAGATTCTTCAATATCTCTCATATTCTCATCATTAACTACCTCATCAATATTGTTTCCGTTTTTCTTGTCATCAGGTTTGCCCTTCTTCTTGATCTTACAAATTACGAAACCTTTATTCTTAATCTCCATAGCAGCCAGATAACGATTAAACAAAGAGTACTCAGTCATCAACCATTCGCCATTTACGTTGCTTGACGATTTGTTAGCGGGGATGTACTTCAAACTTTTCACGTATCCCATGAGTTTCCCTTTATCATCAAATACCTCTTGGCCTTTGCTTTGAGGCTTCCAAGTGCCCTACCCGACTGTTCTTGAAACTCTTTATCAACATTGGGTTCAGTCAATACCTAACAACAAATATATATGACGATTCATTTGTCAATATCTACAATAAGAAATCATAGAATATGAATATTCTTATTTCCTGGCAGTTCAATATTTCCTAACAATAACTTCATGAATTTTAAAAATAAAAGTAACTCTTAATTTTCTTACCTCCGAATTTTTCTTTTGTAAAAAAAATTACAAATGCCAAAGAATTTTTGTTAGGGAAATTTTCTATTGTAGTCCAAGGAAGAGGAAATTAAAATTGATGAACTTAGAAATTTAAGATGCAAAATACAAGTAGATTATCATTTATATAAAAATAAATACCATAAGATTAGTAAACAAAACTTGCTTACATCTGAAAGAAGTATTCCCTTATTCGCAAAACCTAGAAACTCAAACCTTTTAGAATATTAAAGAACAGGAACTTAAAGTGTTATATAGATATCACAATCCACAAAGAAGGAAGGAAAAAAAAAATAGCGGACGAGTCACAAAATAGATAAAGGAAATAAGAAAAGCTAGTATATTTAAGTAATTATATATGCTTATTATAAAGGAAAAAAAGGAGAAAAATGTCATAAAGTATGAAAAGTATATATGGGATCACTATTTTTCTCCACATATCCCATCTAATCAACAACTTCCACGTAGAACCCTAAAGGAAATAAGGAAGTAAATCATGCATGAAATATACGCTGTATATTCAATTCCATGCCCCCTAAATAGATATAAATATATGGACTATAGAGTACCTCAAACCCCAACCATCAATTCATAGCTAGTCGCCGGTTTATCATCAGTAACAACGTAGTAGGATTTCCGCCATTTCACTCTTTCTTCCTTATTCATATATTCATCAAATATCAATCTCTTAATACTTGTTTCTTCGCAGAAATAATACTGTTAATGGAGCATTCTCGCCCGACGGATCATCGCTTTCATCCAACGGACAAGGAAGTGCTGAACATGGGTGACTTTAGGATATAAGGCCACTAAAGCTTCTGCTTTAGGCCCCCAAGAGTCAAAGGCCCCCAACATTTTTTTTAATTATTTATAATTATTTGAATTAGTAAGTTCTTTTTAAGTTAACAAAACATTAACATTTTATTTTAATACACGACATTGGTTCTAGTTATCAAATATTTTGTTAGTAGATATGGATATTTGAATAATTTAACTCAAAATTTTAAATTATTAAACAATATTTTATTGTGAAATACTTAAAAGAAAACTAAAAACATTGAAAGAAAAAATTTTAAGACCATATAATTTTTTCTTGATTATCTAAATTAATCGTGTCTATTTGTTCAACCGTTATCACATTACTAATGCTATTTCCACACATCTTCAATTTGACTCTTCAATTTCATTGAGTCGCCCCCTAGTGCTGAAGTATCTAGTAGGATTTGTGAGAGACTAGCCACTTCCCTCTCAGAATGAACTCACGCAGGTGGCGGATTTCTACGCCGACAAGGAGCCATGGCAGATTTGCGAAGCTTTTGATAAGGAAACAACAGCAACACTTGTTACTTTATAAAGCCGCAGAAGAAAGAGAAGCCTATGTGGAAGGTAAATATTCTACTAATCATTATAATGTTCTTTTTTACCATACCCTAAAGCTTATTAACTCCAATCATCCTGTAATTGTACTAATACCTTCGGTCCATAATGAGTGATTTTATTATTATTTTTATTTTGATCTACAATAAGTATCATTTTATATAATTGGGAAGGAATTAACTTTATTTTTTCAAAATTTGCTTTATTTACATATCCTAATGTGTCAAGTTTACAATATGCAAATTTTAATTAAGGATAATTTAGTCAAAATACCGATTTTTTCTAAGAGTTAGTATTTTTTTAAAGGATGTGCCAAAGATCAAAAAGTCACTTATTATGGACCGGAGGGAGTAATTAATTAGAACTATCATTTACTAATTAACAAGTGATACTAAGGAGTAAGGCCTTACTGCTCAATACATTTCCAGAGCTTTTGTTTTATCACTAATTCGTTTGGTTCGGAAACAATTTATCCCAAGATTAATTATCACGAGATTATTATTTCATCTTTTCGTAGGGATAAATAAACATTATAATTTAGGGATAACTAATTTCGGTATTAGTTATACCGTAATTTTATTCTAACCGATTGTAGGATAAAATTATCTCAAATTTAATTCCGGGATTAATTATCCCTTATCCCTGGTACCAAATGAAAGTGAATAATTAGTACGCAGTGCTCCAACACCAGTTCAAGCATGTAGCTGCACAAACCTTTGTATTCTTAATTAGACCGCGGGCATTTCATTTTTGCTTTAGATCAATTATTCCTGATTTTCATCTCTTTAGTATTTCATTTTCTTCTTCTATTAATTTTTGTTCTAGTTCGAAAAGATTTCAGTTTATAGGTTTTAAGAATGAGGACTACTCTGTTGAGGCGTAAGCTCGCAAGCTTTGCTTCAATCCTCTATATTTTATTCTCTAATAAATGACACGTCAAGTTGTTGTATTTAGCACTTTCTTAATTATGAGAGTAGAATTAGATTTTAATTAATTCCATCCATTACCTCTTCCCAATTGGACTACTTTTGAAATTTTTCCTAACAAAAATAGTTTTTCTTTCCTATACTTTATTTTACGAAAAATATCAAAGGTAAGAAAGTTAGGAATAATTTTTATATGATTAAACTGCAGGAAATAAGAACTCATATTTTGAGCTTCACTTGGTTGCAAGCATTATAGTTGGGGTCAAAGCTAAAAACATCGTCCTTCAATAACAATTCTCTTCCTTTGAATTGTGGTTTTTTTTTCCTTTTAACTTTTAGCTAGTAGAAATGTTTATGGATCAATGGAAAGAATAAAGTATGCATATCTCTAGTTCAATCTACAGCCCACGTTGTGAGAACGGGAACACTGGGACCATCGGATGATAATATCTTCACTAATTTAACACGATTAAGGGGTCGTTTGGGAGGGTGTATAAGAATAATATTGAATAAGGTGCATAAGTAATGCAAAAATTAGTAATGTATGGGATTAGGAATGCAAGCATTAGTTCTGCAGAGATTATTTCTTATTTATTGTTTGATGTGCTGGATTAAAATAAAAATGTATTGCATAAATTTTAAGAAAATTAATTGTTAACAACAATGCCTCCATATTCTTTAGTTTTAAGAGACTTTAAAAACAATTTTGTTTTTAATCATGCTAATGCATGCATTAATAGCCTTGGTGTTGCTAATATCATTGTTTGCCATGTATTAGTTATACATAGAATAATACCAAATAAATTATTTAACTAATACTTACATTAGTAATACATATATTTTTAAAATGTACCAGCAAAGAATTAGTAATACCAAAAACTAAAATAAAAGGTAAAATATTTTAGGCTAAAATAGACGTTTCCGGGGAAATCGACAAAATAATAAACCCAATAAATAAGGAGGAATGTATCCTTTAATTTAAAAGTACTGACACATACCAACATATAGACATTATTTCTAATTCAAACATTTAATTTAAACATGTTTTTCATATGTGTAAAAGATTGATACACCAAAGTATTGTGCTCAAAAAGAGGTGAGTTCCTTTCTATAAAAGAAGAGACCAGAGGGTCCATCATTTGGCAACAAGGCAAGCTTCACCAAGCTTTCAGCACCTTCTTCAGCAGTTAAGCTCCCAGTATTGCAGTTCACATCTGTTTTGCAAAAGCCAGGACACACACAATTTATCCGAAAATTCGGATATTTCGTAGCTAAAACCCTTGTGTAAGCAATTAGAGATGCTTTCGAGACTTTGTAAGCTGAGAAGTAAGTTGGCCATCCTTTGGCTTCTATGGATTTCTCTCTAAAATCTTTAAGAAATTCATTCAACACTTCACCCACCCTCTCTTCCGTCAGGCTTTTAGCATCACTTAGCATTCCTATAGCCCATTGGTTGCACAATAGCTGTAGAATAGCGGAAAACGGTTAGGCGTACACTAGGGGTGTAAAAGTGCCCCAAACCCATTTGACCCGTCCAACCGTCTGATTTTAGTGGGTTGGACATGAGCTACTTTAATAATGGGCTAAGTTTGGGTACAATCCAACTAAGTTCTTTTATTTTCAGTAGCCCAAATCAACTCATGGTCTACTACTTTTATTATTTTTCGACTTTTACTATTAGGTATTAATTGACATTTATTCCAAAACATAAGACAGGAATCAACAGGAAAAAAAAGAAAAAAAAATTCATCATCATGAACCATTCCAGAATGATATTTACGAAAAATAAAAATAAAAATTATTGTTAAATATGTGAGAATATTTTATAATGCTTATTTAAAAGTTGAGGTTATTGCAAAGATTTGGATCATATGGGCGAGTTGGGTTACAACCATTGTTTAGTCTATTTTGACTAAATCTATCTTAATCCAAGTGAATTTTAGACAAGATTGGACAATGACCCATTTAATAAATCAGTCTATCTTGACTGGTCCAAATACAACCCAAACAGCTCATTTGCTAGTTCTACTATCGGTATATAGAAGTTAACCTCAAAATAATACACATATTATGATATATACAGTTATGATTTCATTACCTTTAACTTCCCCAAGAAAGAAGCGACATTAACAATTCTTGGGGAATTAGAGAGCTGAAGGAGGGGAATAAATGCTTCCATCATTCTTTTTGCACCATAGAAGTTTGTCTCCAGGCATTGTTTTGTCAACTCATAATCTGTAACAATACGCTCAATACCTGCAATTGATTTCTTAATACCACCCTCGTCCTGCATAATTATTACTCCAATTTGTTACTATTTCTTTGAATATATATGTAACATAAAATAACTGAAAATTATCAAAGAGACCTCCATTGATTGTGTCTCTAATTAATCCACGATACTAATTACATAATAGAATTGGACTGCATATCTTACCCCATTTTCAGCAGAAATGGTTAGGAAATCTCCTTCTATTAAATCTTTTAGTATAACAACATCTCCTTCTACCATTAATCCACCAACCCCTGCGTTATTAACCTGCAAATTAAATTGAACCAGTCATAATTTCTTATTTCTATGTAAAGTACATATGAAATATGTACTGATGAATAATTGTATAAAATATGTATTTTGTATGCATATTATACTTTAATATACTATGTAAAAATTCCAAAGATAAAAAAGAAAAACAAAGGAACCAGAAAAACTTAAGAATGTCAAACTCAAAGGGTAAAAGTGTAATAGAACAAACACAATGTACATCTGAAAAGGTACAATTACCCCCATTGAATAGAAAGAAAGGGCCGAACCTCTTACGTTTCTTAGGAGTATGCACATGAGTTTTTTTGTTTTGTTGGGTTTAACACCATTTGTTGCTCAACATCTACTGACAGACGAATTTGGATTCGACACTCATCAATTAAGGGATAAATTTTAAAGCATTTCCTATCAAAAAAATTTATTTTCCAGAATTCAAAAATCAAGACCTCTAATTAAGGATAGAGAGATTCAACTATCTCACCACAACTTTCTCGGTTAGTATACACCAAGAGATTAAAATCAAAACCAATTAATTAATTAGCACTAAATTATTTTCCATCATGACTATCTTGCTGAGACAGCCTATAGCACTGAAGAAAGATGTAGGAAAATAAGAAAAATATTAATCCTATATCTTACAATTTCAATGTTAAGTACGACGTTTTGTTTATAGGAGTATTTTATTTCACTAATTTGTGGGGGAGTTTATTAACTATATTTCGATATATTTACACTATCATAAAAACAAGTGCAAGTAATTCCAATAGCAACCATAAGTTACCTTTTTTGTAGATCTCAAGGAGCCACCCAACAAGTGATGGTAGGAAAAAAATGTTAATCCTAAATAAATTATATTGCATGTGACTGCTCACCTACTTTTGTAGATCTCAAGGAGCCTACACCTTTTTCACCTTCTCACCCTTTCTTTCTTTGGCAGTTGAATACTCCTTCCCTCTCAAAAAATAATCGTATTAAATTATTTATTATTTTAAAAATTCAAATAAAATTAACTATTTTTTTTTCCCGTAGTAATAATTATCTTTAAAGACTGCAAACACCTCTATTATGGATAATTTTATTCGAATACCAATGAAGAAAGATTAAATATTAAGATATAAATAAAAGTAAAATAGTCAAATTTCCATCCTAATTAATTTTTCTTAAGGGGTGTATAAAAGAGAATTATAACAGATAATATGAGGGGAGAGTATTCATTTCGGTCCAAATAAATGACCTTTTAATCTTTGACACACTCCTAAAAAAACATTAAGTTCTAAAAAAATATTTTAACTAAATTATTTTTAATTAAAATTTATATATTATTAACTTGATACATCATAATATGTAAATGAGGGAAAATTTTAAAAATTAAAATTAATTCATTCTTAATTGTGTAAAAAAAATATTTATTTTAAACCAAAATAAAAGGGCCAAAACATCTAAAAAAAAGAGTACGTAACAATAGATGACTTCTTATTTTTTAAAACGACAAATATTTACATATATTTATTTATTCAAAACGATTAGTATTTGGGTCCAGAAAGAGTATTACTTATGTACTGCATACATAAAGGTCCCCTCTCCCCCACCCAAAGAAGTTTTTAAAAGAATGATTTAAGTGATGGAGCGAGAAATATGATAGTATTTCCTTCGGTCCACTTTACAGCTTGTTTGGATGGTTGTTACACATTGTTTATAATATATTGTATTGTATTATATTATATCATATCGTTTGATGAATATAATATTTGGATAGATTGTATTGTTGGCCGTTGTTTCATGATATCATGCACCAGCAATATGAAGAATAAATTTACAATATTATAAAGAAAAACTATGATACGGAGTAAATTTATTATATAAAAAGATAGGGTAAATGATAAAATAGAATTATTTAATAATAGTGAAGGGTGAGATAAGAGAAAAAGCCAAGATAACAACGCAACACACCAAATCGGTCATTACATGAAGTGACACATTTCGTCGTTACGTAACGACGGATTTAACGATACGATACAATAAAATTTAAGTAACAATCAAAACAAATATCGTATTTAAAGTAACAAACGATATAATATAATAGGTAACGACCATCCAAGCAAGCTGTTAATTGATATTTTGATTATTTTCACATATATTAAGGAATTCACCTTTTAGCATTAATTAACAATAGAATTGATCATGTTAAATTTAATTTTTCTATTGAAAATATAACAAATACTCCTACGTTCTTGACTTTAAGGACAAATTCCTTGTTGATATCTGGAAAAATTAAATATTATGGTAAAAAAGAAGAGGCAAGAAAGTTCAATTAAAGTGAAAGCGTAGGGAGGCAGTGGATAATACCAGAATATCGAGCTTTCCAAATTTAGTTTTGATGAAGTCGACGAGAGAAGAAATACTAGCTGGATCCATAACATCAAGTTGATGAAACAAAATCTGATCATCATCAGTTTTAATGCTTGAGTACTCCTCTTTGAGCTTTTCAAGAGCTTCAATTCCTCTCTTTTCATCCCTTGCTGTCAATACTACCACTACTCCTTCCTTTGCAGCTAGTTGCCTGCATGTTTCATATCCTATTCCTTTGTTCCCCCCTGTCACCACTGCATACCTGATCATACAACTTATAAAATTACGCACTATATTTTTCTTAGACAAGATTTACCTATAATTACCGTCAACAAATTAAATTTTTACTATCGGTGCATCAACCAAAATTTATACATAAATACAAGGTTTGTAAATACCTTGTATTCTCGTGGCTGGTGATTTTTTCTGCCATTTTTTGCTATATTCAGTTTTTTGGTTCTAAGCAGGCTTATCTATCAGTGTACGTATTGCGTTTGCTCGAAATAGTCTAAGGTGGTCAGTGAAATCTAGGAAGACGGAATTATATAATACGGTAATGGAGAATATCAAGGAGGCTATAACTTATTTTTATTTTTTATATAATATGTTAGTCTTATCCCCTGTATTTGGTGCCTGTTGAACCATTATGTGGACAAGAACTGAAGAAAGCACGTTTTTTTTGGTTGGAAGATGCTAAACGACTACTGTCTTTTCTTGACTACTACTTCAACTTGCTTAGCTACTGATTTCAAAATGTTAGTCTGCGTTTCCACTAGTTTTCTTTTTTTAGTGAGTGTATTGTAAATATAAAATATTTATTTCTCTGGTATATAATTCAACTAGTACGACAATTAGGATGTCACAAAGTTTTCATTATGTGCGTGATCCGGAGAAGGGCCGGACCAATAGGGACTATTATAATCCTGCATTTCTACAAGGGATTGTTTCCACGGCTCAAACCCGTGACCTCCTGGTCACGTGACAGCAACCTTACCAGTTACCCAACGCTCCCCTTCATATATATCTTCATATATATAATGCGCAGTACCATGTGGGGTTTTCCACCTTTGGAAAAAATTTACTCCTTGTTCACATTTTCATCAATGAAAAGACAAGAAATGATTATAAAACAAAAAAGATTCCCAAGAAAATTGATTGTGATTTGTTTAACAGATTAGTATACAATATTTGAAATATAATTTGCTTTCTTTTTGGGTTCTTCAGAAAACTTAACTCATCAAACAACTGAAAGACAATGTCCAAATATTGATTTGTTCTTTGAATAAAATCAGTAGTTTTCCAGTGCCTTACGAAGTTCAAGATTTGGAGAAGAGATAGCTAATGGCAACTTCAGACACAGAAATTTTAAGGGCAATTCATTCTTTGAGTCTTTTGTTCACCCTACATCTTCACTGTTAAAACTTAAAACCAAGGATTATTTTAGATGCTAACTGCCTACCTGAAATGGCATTTCATACAACATACATTACTTACATTAATGCATATCACTGAAGATTATTACACGCTAGTCCAACAGGTATATCATTAGCTACACGGATACAATGAACAACATACTCTCATTCGAATGATGAAACTTCTTTCCGATCAAAGAACAAACCAGAAGGGCCATCATCCGGCTGCAGAGCTAGCTTTACAGGACTCTCAGCGCCTTCTTCAATTGACAATATCCCGCGATTGTAATTGATATCTGTTTTCACAAAACCAGGGCAAACACAATTGATCTGTATAGACGTATACTTCTTTGCCATGACACTCGTGTACGCGTTCATGGCTGCTTTAGAGAGTATATAGGCTGACATGAAAGAAGGCCACCCCTTGGCTTGAAGCGTATCTTCTTTATAGTCCTTTAGATATTGAGCTATCACCTCTTCTATCTTCTCTTCTGTGAGGTTATCACTGTCACTTAATACTCCTTTAGCCCATTCATGTTTCAAGTTCTGGAAATGCAATTAGAGAATTTCAGTCAGCTAGTCATAGGGACTATCCAATTACCAACGTCGGTTTACTGACACTTAGGAAAGCATGACAAACTTGTCACCACATGAAAAAGAAGGTTGAAACTAACAAGCTGCTTGGAAACAGCCTCTTGCAGAAATGCAGGGTAAGGCTGCGTACAATAAACCCCTGTAGTTCGGTCCTTCCCCGTATCCCGCGCATAGCGGAAGCTTAGTGCTCCGGGCTGCCCCTTTCAACTATCAAGCTGCTGATAATATCCTAGCTTACTTACATTACATTAAGTTTCCTGTGTTTGTTAACATATTATGCAGACAAAGATACCCCTTATCATTTAAAGACAAAAGGAAAATCGACAAGAATAAGGTCAGATCATGATTTATATACAACAAAATCAGCCTAACACTACTACTATTAGGATTTCCTCGGGGTCTATTTTCTTCATTTTTGTTGCTAGTAGAGTAAAAGCTTAAGTCTTTAAGTTAAAGGCAGAAGAACATAATGTAGAAAATCATTAAATTGATGAGGACAAAGGTGTGTTAACGGCAAGCTTTCAGTAATCTATGATTTTTCCAATCTAAAAAGAATAGATGGTATATGCGTTAGATTCTCTAAAAAAGACAATTAAAGGCAGAATTGTGTAGTTCTAAACGTTTTAATCATAGTTTTACTTCAGAATTTATCATTCCTATGGGCCAAGCATGTATAGGCCAAAAACCTTAAAAGTTAAATCACGCTAAACGGAAAAAATGCAGCTATGTAGATGTATTAAAATTTCAAAAAATCTAAAAGATAAGAGTATGGATGTAGAGATACTTCAGTAGATTAGACCTTCCATTCCAAGAGGAGAAGAGTTGCCAGGTTAATACCTTTAGCCTTCCCATAGAGGAAGAAACATTCACAATCCTCGGCGAGTTAGATAATTGGAGCAGTGGAATAAATGCTTCAGTCATTCTCTTCACACCATAGTAGTTTGTTTCAAGACATTCCTCTGTTGACTCATATGTCTGAGTCAATATGTTATTCCAATTCACTTGAGATCCTCCTGTCTATAGCAGAGAGAATGCCAAATTAAAGAGTGCAAAAGATGAAGTCTAAAGCCAAGGTTTTCAATTGATTACATGTCAAAAGGTGAATTTTCCAGAAAGAGAGAGTTATGGCTACTGACTGTGCCGCTTGATAGTCGAATCTAAAGATTTCGAGATAAAGCAGGACATGCTCTGGTTTCTTCACTACAGCAGAAACCTCAAGCCATTTTCATGGTTAACTAACTCTATATCCAAATCAAGTTGTACATATAATTTCTAATCAAGCTTCTAGCATAAAAGAATGGTCTACTAGTAAATTTGAGGGCTGTCTAATTATGATAAATCCTCTGGGGTTGTGGGGTTGTAAATTCTCAGACGTGTTACAAAACATAGATATATGAGTTTATGTTTCTATGCACTAACGGCAATTATAAATACATGTAAGTTATGCTATAAGGTAATTACTGGTAAATCTTTTTGAAGCATCAATCCGAAACTGACACAATCAGGCCACAGTTATAAAGTAATTAACAGCTAATCTCTACTATGAACATTAATCGATGACCTAGTAAAAACGGTAACAAACCTATACTACACTGATTGTCAGTGTGCCAGTATATATATAACCTGATACTTATCATGTAGTAACCAACTGTCTTCTATTAAGACACAATTAATCGATAGATTAAGCCTAGTTAAAAGGACTTACCCCACTGGACTCTTGTGTAGCTCTTAGGGCATCAGCATCTGCAGTGACTCCACCAATTCCTGCATTATTTACCTGAAAATACCCACAGCTCTATCACTTACCAAATTATTTTGATCATAAACAAGAAATTCAAATCAAGAACATAGCTATGATTCTACCAATATATCAAGCCTGCCAAATTGAGTCTTAATGAATTCAGCCAAAGAAGCAATAGTGGAAGGATCCATAACATCAAGCTGCTGAAACACCACATTCTCTTTAGCCAAACCAATTAACCCTTTGAGCTTCTCTACTGCTTCAACCCCTCTCTTCTCATTTCTAGCAGTCAAAACCACAACTACTCCCTGGGAAGCAAGCTGCCTGCATATTTCGAATCCAATCCCTTTGTTTGCCCCTGTAACTACTGCATACCTGCACCATAAAGTAATTATAGATACAGAGTAAAAACAAATAAAATAATTGTAATTGCAAATGCTAAAAGAAGAAATTCAGTACTTTGTGGCTCCGCCTCTGATTTCTCCTGCCATTTAGAATAGCGTTAGTTGTGGTTTGAAGAAAGCCAAACCAATTAAAATCATACGCAACCCCCTAAGGGGTCGTTTGGTACGAACACAAGTAATGCAGGGATTAGTAGTGCAGGGATTAGTAATGCAGGGATTGTAATGTTGGGATTATTTTTTATCAAGTGTTTGGTTCATTGTATTAAAAATTAATTATGCAATGTATAAGTTTGGATTTAGTAATTTTAAGTCTTATCCATGTATAGCTAATCCATGGATTAGTAATCCCTTCCTTTCCATGGTATTAGTTAATCCCTCATATGAGGTATAACTAATCCATGTATTAGGTAGGAGTAAATTGAATTGACCAACCAAACATGGTATTTGACGGATTAAATTTTTATACGGGGATTATTTTGTTTAATACGGCCTACCAAACGACCCCTAAATTTGTCTGGGTTTTCCTTTTAGACACCTCAACTACTCAAAATTTGAACCAATTAGACACTTTTTTGATAACCAGCAAAAAACTAAAGAGAGTGTAATACACTCGCCAATGATGTGGCAAATTGACGAATTAACTGATGACATTTGGTATTTGGGTCCAAAATAATAATTAATAAAATGAATTATGAGGAAAAAAAAAACAAAAAGTATTTTTAAGAGAAAAAAAGGAAAAATAATAACCCCACCCACCCACTCAGACCTAAGGGTGTCATCTGGGCCGGGCCTGGCGGGCCTGGGCCAAACAGGCCCGGACAAAGGCGGTCCCAGGCCTAACAGGTCATATGTTAGGGACCGGCCCGCTACGGGCCTAAGCCCACATGGTTCCGGGCTAAATGGGTCGGGCCCGCGGGCCTAACGGGCCTAAATGGTTCCGGATAATTTTTATTTTTATTTTTTTATCTAGGGAAATTTCTTGTAAACTATATATGCATATACTAATATAGATTGCATATATA
>MCJB01051776.1:17304-52399 GCA_002018475.1 Nicotiana obtusifolia
TATATATATATATATATATACACATACATTTGTATTAGATATATAATATATATATATATATATTTAAACACAAAATAAATAGAAATATTCAAGAGAAGGTCTTATAATTTTTATTATTACGACATTAACAAAAAATGGCAATATCTTTCTTACTCTTCCTCCCCCCAATGGAATGAGCACAACAAGGTACTAATACCACCATTAAAAGGAAAAAAAACTAAGGAAGATGTGCCAAAATACAAGTTACATAATAAACTAAACAATTATCTTTCTTAGTCTTCCTCCCCTCAATGGAATGAGCACAACAAGGTACTAATACCACCATTAAAAGGAAAAAAAACTAAGAAAGTTACATATTAGTCTATGTATTATCTCTAACAAATCTCATAAATCCTTCAAGGTCCGGAGGAACTTCCGTTGGTGGTGATGGAAAAGAGGCTTGTTCATCACCGCTTCCGGGCGAAGCCGCATCCTGCGCAAGTTCCGCTAGCATTTCTTCATAAGCTTCGTCTATATCCGGTTGTGATTCTGCAAGTTCGAAATTTCTTCTTTCCGAACGGATCCAATCTCGGAAGAGTACTGCTTTTTCCAAGCTCTCCCTCATCGACGCTCTATGATCACCGATTTGAAGTCTCGCTTGACTGAAAGCGCTCTCCGATGCCACCGTTGAAGCTTGAACGGTTAAAATATCTCGAGCCATCCTTGAAAGAACCGGATAGTGTTTTTGTTTGTCCTTCCACCATTCCAAAACGTCGAAGGAGCCATCGGGATTCTCTGATTCAAGTCCCTGCGACAAATACACTTGAAGCTCATTTAGTTGTGAACTATCACCAATATTCTCACCTTGGGAACCCTTGAACCCCGTCCAAGCACTGAGGGCTTTTAGGCCTGCAAGCCTATTGCATTGGTGTTACTAGAAGCATTATCCATTGCAACAAACATTATTTTATCTCTAATACAAAAATATCTACAAATATCTGCTACTGTGCTGGCAATAAATTTACCTGTGTGGCGTGAGTTAATAATTCTATAGGCAATAATGCGTTTTTGCATTATCCAAGTCCTCGTCTATCCAATGACTTGTAACGGTTAGATTATCACAGTCATTGGCACTTCTACCTATATCCGTAGTAATAGCAACGCGACAATCTATAAGTAAATAAATATCGCAAATATTGTTCATATTCGTGTTTATATTTATAAATATCGGCCTTTACGGTTGCACGAGGCCATCCTTTATAAGTAGGGTTATAAACTTTTCTAATATATTGCACAAAATGGGGGTTAGAAGGAAAGCTATATGGTAAGCACATAACAGTTACCATTTTTGCTAATTCTTCACGATCCTTATTTGGATCGTAATATAAAATTTCACCGGTAACAGTGTTAATTCCCGGTTGAACTAGATTTGAACCTGCACTAGGGTGAGCCGCATTATCTGCACTCGTCCCCTCTTCTGCAGCTTTCATTTGTAAATATCTTTATTTATTCCTAGGGTGTTTCATTATGTGCCTAATCAAACTACCCCGTACCGCTACGGTTGCCAATAAATTTATGAGCCAACAAAGACCCACAACTTTTACACTTAGCCTTATTTTCTTCTCTTAGTTGAGTAAAAAAATTCCAAACAAGAGATGTTTCGGCCCGTTTAGCAGGTCTTCTATTAAATGTAGGGGTTACTACAGGAGAGTCAGGCGGGGCATCAGTTGGGTTATTAATAGGACTAGTAGGTCAATCATCTAAATCCGGTTGGGTTTCATCTAAATCATCATTTTCAGCATCATTTTCGAATATAGTTTGATTAGGATAAAGAGCGTTCATAATTTCTTCATCTAACTGATGACCCGGTGCAACATCATGGCAAAATTGACTATCCGAAAATTGAAAACAAGGGTTATCACTATCTAGAATAACAAGTGGAGGAGGACGGGTAACAAGGGGAGGAGTAGTAGCTTGGCGACTAGATTCACCAATTTTTTATTTTCCCTTACCCTTACCACCAAACATTTTTTTCAAAGAAAAATCCATATTAATTATAATTATACTAAATAAAACAAACAGAACAACAATATTAAAACTTAAAGAGTTGGAACAAGTTTACCGAATTGACGAACAACTTCTTGAAAATTGAATATCGTTGAAGACTTGAAGACTTAAATACTTCAATTCACCAACTTGACAATTTTTCACGAAATTGGAATAACAAAGTAAGCAATTATGGAAGAAAATTAGAGAGATTGAGAAAATTTGTGAGTAAAAATGAAAGAATGAGGGGGTATTTATAGTTGAGAATAAGTAAAAAGTTTATTTATAAAAAGTTTGGGGTTAAAACAAAGTTTGTGGGCCAAATGGCTATTTTTCTAAAAATAAAACGGTCAAAAATTGGCCCAACGACTAGATTTTAAAAATCTGACCGTTGGCCATTTTAAAAGTTTTTTTTTTTTATAAAAAAATTAGCCGTTGGGCCCGGACCAGGCCCGCCTGGCGGTCCGGGGCCAAACGGTCCCGGGCTCGTGGGCTTGGTGGGAGGGACCGCCCCGTCGTGGGCTTTTGCACCACTAAGGCCCAGGTCCGTTTGGACCGGACCACGAGGCCCATTTGGCCCACGAAGTGCAGTCCCGAGCCGGGCCCGGACCACATTTCAGCCTTACTCATACCCTCCCTTCCGTATTCGTCTGCTAAGCCCATAAGTCGCGTATCTAACCATAAAATAATGTTCTTTAATTCATTTGTAATTTTTGGTCTGATGTTTTTAGTTTTTTATTTAATATTTTCTGGAAGAAAAGGGTAAGGAGGATAAAAAAGAGAGTGGTAGCAGTGCGGTCTCCATGTTTTCCGGCGAGCAAGATGGTAGTGGTTGTCAGAATTAACGAAAAAGGAGGAGATAATGGTGGTGGTTTTCAGATCTGAAAAAGATGAAGAAAGTGGTGATTGCAGTGGTGGTAGCGTTGGCAGGCAGTGATGGCAGAAGGTGGTGGAGCTGGTTCGAAAAAGGAGGAAGAAGCGGCATGGTGGCGGCGGTAATGGCAAATCTGAAAATAAAACGAAAGTAATGGTGGAGGAGGTAAGGTAACTGAAGAAAGAAGAGAAAGGTGGATTATGGTGGTGGCGGCGACGGCATTGGCGCCAATGGTGGTTGATGGTAGAGAAATTATGGCAAAGAAAAATGAAAAAGAAAGAGATTAAAAAAAAGAGAAAAAGCTAAAAGTAGTACTTACTTCGTACCTCCACTTTTACTTGTCCATTATACTAAAAATATATTTTCACTTTTACTTATTCATTTTAACAAATTAAATAAAAATATTTTTTTTATTTTATCCTTATCATTAATTACTCATTTTCAAAAATATACTCGAGATTTTTAAAATGCTATCATTTTCAGGGGTTATACATATTACAATTATTACTCTAGCCGTTTTAATTTTTGTGAACTTATTTGACTGAGCACGTAGTTTAAGAAAATAGAAGACTTTTGAACTTGTGGTATAAAATGTAGTACATATATTTTGTGTGGCTATAAATCATTGTATAAAAATAAATTATTTTTAAATAAAAAAGGGGTCACTCTTTTACGGACTAAAAAAAAAATACATGCACATAAATTAAAAAGGATAAAATATTTCTTAAGGGGCGTGAAAAGTTCCAAGCGAATAAGAAAAAATAAATGGAGAGATAAATCTCACGCTCTTAAGGTAGGTGTATCACACATACTATGCCATATCAGCAAAAAGTGTCTAATGAGTATAAATTTTAAGTAGTGTAAGTGTTCGATTGGAACAAATCTTAAACGGAAATGGATTAAATATATTCCTCTGCTGTCGAATATTATTTAAACGTATCCTTCCATATACTATTTGGTCATTTCAAACCTACCGGTATTTTTATGGAGGGCCACGTGTCAGCTCCTTATTAAAAGACCCATGCCCAATTAATCTACCCAGTTCAAACTCACCTACCCGACTCGCCCTTCATCCTTTCTTGTTCAAACAATGGGTTCTTTCTCCTTCCCTTTGCTTCTTACTATTACCTTAACCGGCGAAGATGGCGGACAAAAAAGTTGATATACAATAGTTATAACAAATGAAGCCTCTACAACCCATTAGTCATTTAAGTCATCCCCTTTTTGGCAAAATAGCAAAAATTTATAATGTTGAGGCAAAAGGGCAAACCCATTTGAGAACAAAAAGGCGGAGAACTTTGTTCATTCTTCATTCTCACCATTAGAGTTCTTACTACGATGGGTCTTAAAGAAATTACTAAAGCTGAAGTTTTTGGACTTCCCAAGTTCTTAGAATGCAGCCATGGTGGCGGCGGCGGCGGTGGCGGTGGGGAAAAACTTGCCCAGTATGATGTATGTCATTGCTAATTCTAACTGGAAAGTCAAGATTCTAAACCCAAACATTGAAAATTCTTGGTGATTAGTTAATGATTATGCTTAAATATCTCTCCGAAGGTGGAGGTGGATATTAAGGCGGCATTACATTCCAAACTCAAAATCCTTCACAAATCCAATTACTCTCTCAACCAAATCCCTTAACTCATAATTCCCAAATGGCTCGTACAAAACAAATTGCCCAAAAATCCACCAAAGGGAAACTCCTATACTACATTGATTGTCAGTGTGCCAGTATATATATAACCTGATACTTATCATGTAGTAACCAAATGTCTTGTATTAAGACACAATTAATCGATAGATTAAGCCTAGTTAAAAGGACTTATCCCACTGGACTCTTGTGTAGCTCTTAGGGCATCAGCATCTGCAGTGACTCCACCAATTCCTGCATTATTTACCTGAAAATACCCACAGCTCTATCACTTACCAAATTATTCTGATCATAAACAAGAAATTCAAATCAAGAACATAGCTATGATTCTACCAATATATCAAGCCTGCCAAATTGACTCTTAATGAATTCAGCCAAAGAAGCAATAGTGGAAGGATCCATAACATCAAGCTGCTGAAACACCACATTCTCTTTAGCCAAACCAATTAACCCTTTGAGCTTCTCTACAGCTTCAACCCTTCTCTTCTCATTTCTAGCAGTCAAAACCACAGCTACTCCCTGGGAAGCAAGCTGCCTGCATATTTCAAATCCAGTCCCTTTGTTTGCCCCTGTAACTACTGCATACCTGCACCATAAAGTAATTATAGACACAGAGTAAAAACAAATAAAATAATTGTAATTGCAAATGCTAAAAGAAGAAATTCAGTACTTTGTGGCTCCGCCTCTGATTTCTTCTGCCATTTAGAATAGCGTTAGTTGTGGCTGAAGAAAGCTACAGTTTGTTTTCCTTTAACTCATTGCTTCTAGTCACCTTACATGGTTTTCAGCTACAGTGCATGGCAAAATATGGCAAAGCGGCTATCCACGTGTATGCATTTATAACTTAACACCATACTTAACTACTGTTAGAAGTTTGATTTGATAGTAAAGAAAAACAAAAGAATATAGAAAAAGCTTTGTGGTGTGTTATTATCACATTTTAAAGAAAAAGTGATTACTTTGACACAGAATCTTAAGTGAGATGCAATCAAGCATCCATCTTATTTGAAGTGAAAATTCTTATCAATTATAAATTTCTGATTTGAAATTATAAAAAAAAAAAAATCTTATACAGAGAATGTTATCAGTTAACATATATTGAAATTGTATTCAGAAAAGATTTCGAGTTTCGATCTTTTAAGAGCAGATATGTTCCTTTGTAAATTAAGTGTCAAACAAGAACTAAAAAATAAAGAGTCTACATACCCAAGTATTTTATAATGGGAAAATGATCATTGAAGTACTTTGTGATAAGAAATCGATGGACAAGTATTTAAAAGTTCCTTTTCAAATTCTATTTCCAAAGGGCACTCCCATAAAGATGGTGTTATTTTAAGCAGGCGTTTGGCATAAAATTGTAGTTTTTGAAAAAACAAAAGTAGAACTTAAGTTGAAAAATGATATTTGGAATTTAAATTATGTTTGAATATGCACTTGAAAAATATTACTACAGTTTTGCCATGAAAATTTCAAATTTCACTTGAAGTTAAAATTCAGAAATTTTTCGGAATTTGAAAAACTCCAAAATTATTTTTTAAAATTTTCACTTGAAAGCACTAACAAAAATTCAAAAACAACTCCAAATTACATTTATGTCCAAATACAACTCTAATTTTCAAATATAATTTTCAACTTGAAAAGAAATTTCACTTTTTTCCGAAATTTCACAATTCTTATGTCCAAACGCTCACGAGAATTTCACAATCACACTTCCAATGTCACTCTTAGAGTTCCTTCTTAATTTCAATATCACAAACCGTACAACAAGTCTATCATGCTGCAACCAAACCCCAACTAAAACAAATGAATGAATGCTTCCGAAGAAAATTATATCTGAAAGCATTTAGAGCTTTATAACTTATCGATATTCTGAAAGCATACTAGTATTAATTTAAGTTCCAATAGGATGAAAATTGAGAAGTCACTAATTTTGTTAGTGATGTCTCTATATCAAGTCGGTTTATGGACTGTGTCCCTTGAAAAGAAAACCGGGGAAAGGAAAAGAGACAGCACAGTGCCTTGCGCGTCGACATTTATATGTACAGGTCAAAATGTTTATGATTATAAAACAAGCATGTTTTGCAGCTTGTGAACAAGAAGGTAGGTTCCCACAAATACAGTAAATGCGACACTCAGCTTCCAAGCGACAGAATAATCACCGGTAGAACTACCCTGAGAAGCAAGAGGTTAAGACCTTAGGCAATATGCTCTGCAAGACTAAGAATCTTAACATGCTTCTTTTTCCTCAACTCATGGGGCACTGGACCAAAAACTCTGGTTCCAATCGGTTCACCATGCTTGTTGATAAGCACCACAGCATTGTCATCAAACTTTACTTCGCTCCCATCACAGCGGCCCCTTGGCATAGCAGCACGAACGACAACACCATAATGAACATCTCCTTTCTTCACTTTCCCACCTGGCTGAGCTTCCTTCACTGAGCAAACTATTGTGTCTCCTAATCTTGCTCCTTTCTTGCCCTTCAGTGCTTGGATGCACATCACTCTCTTTGCACCTGAATTGTCTACCACTTTCAGATTCGTCCTCATCTGTATGAAGGTCCTTTGTTGCTGAAAGGACCAAAAACAAGTAAAGAACTTTAGTATCATAATTGTAACATGAGACAATTCAAATCTTACTCAACATAGCAGAGTTAACTCATAAGATTCAAGACCTTTTTCATATAAACTTTTAGCCATGTGATGTTATTAAGGCGCTTTCTCTAATGAAAATAAGCATTTCATATTTTTGATTAGTAAGAAGGGTTTATCTTAATGTGAAGAATAAATTCTGTGGCTTGCACTATTACATTATACGCATGCATTGACAAAATGCACGCAACATCCATATTTCATGATCGATGGCTGATGGACATTGCAAATGGACCGGAAAAAAGAATCGGGGTTCGGGGGGGAGTGATTGAAATAGCAGAGCAGACAAACCTGTAACAAATGATTGCACGTCATCTCGCGTGTTGATCTTATTAAACCATCAGGATTGTTGCAGAGGCCACTGAACAATGAACGGCCCAATACTGCAGTTTCATCACACATGTTTAAAGCACAGGTCATGCATACAGACAAGGAAATAAGGAACAGCTGATTATTAAGGGGTCGTTTGGTAGGATGCATTAGATAAAATAATGCATGCATTAGCTTTGTGTATTAATAATACTTTGTTTGATACACTTTTTGAACCTATGCATTAGTTATGCAAGCATTAGTTATACATCCTATTTGGTATTATCCTATGCATAACTAATGAATAGGAAACCATGATATTAACAATGCAATGGGTTTTAATGCATGCATTAGCTTAGTTAAAGACAAAATTGTTTTTCAAAATTTATGCTTGATTAAAATTTGCTATTATATTAATGCAAGTTTGAAATAATTCAAAAAAGTGGGAAATAAAATTATATATATCCCTAGTAAATAAATAAATACTTACCATATATTTTTTTTTATAAATAAATATTCAGTTCTATACTATAATATAGGTAGACAAATTAAATAATTTTTTAAACCTTTTCATATAAAAACATTCCTCAACATATGTTTCTTTTAAAAAGATATGGACTGGTTATGAGGGTATTTTTGTAAACAAACAATTCTTTTAGAAATTGGGCAATGCTTTAATACATCAAACCAAACAATGGATAAGAAATATGTTAGCATTACTAATCCCAGAATATTTAATGGAAGCATAACTAATACCAGCATTACTAATATACCATATTCAACATTATTCTTATGCACCCTACCACCCTACCACAGGACCCCTAAGGCAGTGAATGCAATAAGCTGGTTCAGTTAGCATAATAACCCGTTATAGTTGCTAATGGGCTTCCTAATGCGCATAGAACCATCAATATTGAACAACATTTCGCAAGGTTGTGCTCGTGCAGAATTGATGACTCTGGCTGATAAAAATCATATTACTTCATTCTTCCAAATTAAATTATCATGTGTGACTTAAAAAAATGATTAAATAAGTTGATAGGTGTAAATGTGCCGTATCAATGCAGTTATAGGACTAAGTTAAAGGCCACAAGTTACTTTATTTCTTTAAAGAACATAAAAAAAGAAACAAGAAAAAAGGCAGTTGTATCAAGTAGAAAATAGATCTCGCATAAACATCATTTTGGACAATGAGGGTATCCAATTTGGGATGGAGCAAATGGATTCAACAGAAATTTTCTTAGCCCAAGAGAATAAATTTCATAAAAGTCTAGACTTTATCCTTTAAATGGGTAAAACACTTCCTTTACAATTATATATCTATGTTCTGCCTACTATGCTGTAAAGAACGCAAATGACAGTCACTGCTCGAAGATTTTGATATCAAACCCCACCTGAATGAACAGATTAGTTGGTAAAATGACAAATAAAAAAGGGCTGACAAGTAACAAATACATTATATCACTAGAGACAAACGTGTAGTTCCTGTTTATGAGCTGCTCCATGCAAGAAATTTAAAATGAGTTCATTGTGTGGATTAAAACTATAACACGTACATGCAAAATCTAACTGAGTTCATTAGAGCATCTGCCAATGAGAAATAATGTAAACTACCTCTCGGCAGATCAAACAAAGGAGTATCTCAGCCTATAACCTCTAAAACTTACTCCAATTTGTTTCCCTCGCTCGTTTCATTGAGTTTATCTACCTGAAACTACATCACCTTTTCCCTTGAGGAAAGGAAAAGAGAGAAAGGGAGAGGGGAGAGAGTGAGAGATCACTGGCATTTAGCATATTTGTCACTTCACTGAAAAAAAGTGAGATACAGGTTCCATCTCATACAAATGTATAGCATACTGCTCCATCTTAGCAATCAAAGAAAGTAAAGCCCCTTACCACGAACCAACCGAGAAGAAGAAGATGCAGCCATCTTTGGAGAAGATTCTGTGATAGAAATGAGAAAGTTAAATACAATACCATCCACAAATAGACACAACACAAGCAACAAATTAAAACATCAATTCCGCCAATAGGTGTAAACAATATTCAAATAGATTTAGTGTAAATAATAATAATATGATGTGAAGTACAGTAGTACATCAGCAACTCGACATGTGGGACAGTGATCAGAGGAAGAAAAATTCAAGCATCAAAAGCCTTGATAAACCTGAGATTTCCTCTTTTGTCTTTGTTTTTTTTTTTTTAATTTTGAATATGGTAACCCCCTCACCACCATACTCCCTTATCGAGGAACCCAACAGCGTATCTTTTTTCATTTCGGTCTTTCGGTGACTCGAATTATGGTTTGAGTGGAGGATCCTTAACACTACGGTATTTCTCCCTTGTCTCTTTCCGTTCAGAACTCTCATCACATAATATTTGTTTCTACTAACAAAACTTATCAGATACACGCGAATATAAGCCTCTCAATCTATTGTCTTCCTTTTTTTTCCGGTTGATAAACCATTAAGTATTTTTGAGAATAAAATACTGTCACCCATACTTCTTTGCACAAAGACTTGTTAATCCTGAAGCTGAAGTACTTAACTCACTACTGTGAACACATCATGATGGATTTACTTTCCAATAAAACTATTTGTTTCAGTACTAGGTCGGCCCTTATTTTCACCATTTCAGAGAAAGATTATTGCAAATTGAATCGTGAGTGCTCATGTCAAGAAACTAACGCAAGATCCAGTCATCTGGTTACAATCATCAGTTACTTAAATGGAGAAATTAAGGATAGCTCTCAAAATATTTATCGAGATTTAATTTGAACTGCAACAAGATGAAGGTCTGTGCCCATTGTTTTCCTGGAAAAGCAATTGCAATCTTCCATCAGGATTCAGAATCCTAAATACTTTATTAAAGAAGTATGCAACCTTCAGATACTATCTATATTCAAAAAAGGCCTCTGTTAAATTCCAGAATTCAGAGTTAAAGACGGCCATTTCGATGGGGAAAGAAGCCACAGAAAGTACCTCTTTGTTCACTAAGACAAGCCACAGAAAGTACCTCTTTGTTCACTAAGACAACCTTAATTAAAGAAGAAGTAGAAATCAAGTCACTACTGAATAAAGAAGCTTAGTCCCACTAGTGAATTCCTTTAGCTCACCAATAACAAGTGTATCATATAAGATATAACTCTTGCGTTCCAAATAGTAGCTTTATAGGGTCTTCTGATTTCCAAAATCCTAACAATTTCTATCAGTGGAATGAACTATACAACGTACCAAAACTCACATTACAGAGTTTTCATGTAAATGTATCAATTAGCAACAGGGGTTAGACAAATAACAAATTTTCACCAATTTACAGTACACCTTACTATTACTAAGCCCAGAGAATCAACAAAATATCAACACTAACAAAATTAATTTAGAGCAAATATAAAAAATTTAACCTTTTAGCTCAAAAAGTAGAAAAAAAATCACCAACTTGCAGTACCCATTAATCAAAAACCAGATTAAAATGCGCAAACTTAATCCGAAGCATATATAAAGATTGAATCATTTTAGCTCAATAGGTATTATATTTGGATCTTTTCTTGGTAGACTATTAATCTTTAAAGGTGATAGATTGATGTGTCAAGTGTGAAGACTTTGTACTTACAGCTATAAGGAATAGTAGAAAGATGAACTGAGAAATAAGGATCTGATATTGTCAATTGTTGATGCTTCGTTTTGGCTGAGAACTGTCACCAGTGGAGAAAAATGAACCTCTCGTGCTTCTAGCTCCCTAGGGTTTATGGTTTTCCTTTTCTTTTTTTTTCTTTTTTCCCTTTTTTCCCTTTTTTTTTTTTATTAAACTTTCTCTCTGAATAAAATATAGACAAGATGTTTTGCTCTGTTTGTTATAGTTATTAACAAAAATATATATATAGACAAGATGTTGCAATTGAATTCTTTCACATTAAATTTTGGCTTTTCTTTTTATATTTTGATCCTTTAAGATTAAATACAAAAGGAGTATCTTAATATTTCATCTCACTTAGGATGAGCTATTAAATATTTATTCTAGTAAAAGATGTCTTTGACGTTTTTGCTATTCTGTTTAAAATTGTTGTAGTTATTGAATCTTTGATATCCACAATCGTCGATTTAACAATGCAGGAGTCTAATGATTTTTTCATTTTTTAGTTATTCATAGTACTAGTCTTAGAAATTATTGATAAACTATATGATTCATCATATAAATAATATTAGTGTTGTGTTTTAATCGAATTTAAATAGTTTCGATTAAAATTTTAAATTAAATATTAAATAATGTGTCAGTACAAGTTGCTTCGTATTTACACAAAATTGTAACATTTTAGACAAAGAAAAAAGAAGAGTTAGAGCTTATACTATTTAAAGAATAATAATTTTACTTTCCAATTTTAATTTTTAATAAGTTATTAGGTCTTCATTGTTTCCTCTTTTTTTTAAAAAAAAATTGTTTTTTGTCTACTTGATATGTTTTTTGCCTCCTATCTTTTCAACTTTAATTTTTATTGCACCAACTTTTATAATTTCGTATAACTCCTATACAATTAAACGTCCCTGATGCCTTCTATTTATTGTATTAAGTTTGAAAAGAAAGATAGAAAATTTATCCATACTCATGACTATTTATCATATAATTTATTATTGTTAAAGAAGCGGATTAGGTAAAAGGGAGAAAAAAAATATATATATATATATATATATATATATATATTATCAAAATTAAATGAAAAGATGACATAGCTTTTTGAGAGATTAATTCTATAATATATATATATATATATATATTATCAAAATTAAATGAAAAATGATATAGCTTTTTGAGAGATTAATTCTATATATTTTGTATTACCGCAACTTGCAACCAACCAAATATCACGAGGCTTCAAAGAATGTAACATTATTATTCATGATTATTATCTTTGATATCAAACATCTCATGTATTGGAACATATCTAGAAAGTCATATGTAAATAAAGTATTATCGCATTTATGGATTATCATAATAGACTTTTTTAATCTTAAATAAGTTTAAACTCCTAAATATTAGGTCTTAATATGTAATTCAATTCAATTGAATTATTTTGCTAATCAGTTAATTAAAAAAGTAACTATATTTGTTTTCAACACTAAAGGAATAATTCTTTACCTTTTTCAAATTCTTATATTAGCTCATCCCAATTTAAAAATATTTAAGTGTAATTATGAAAAAAATAAAAATATTTTTCTTTATATATATTATTAAACTTTTCATTAATAAAAAAATAAAGAAAAAATAAACCAGTAAAGTAATAAGAATATGAGATGCATTGATCGAAAAAACAATAGTTGGACTCCACAAAAAATATGACAAACAAGTTGCTACAAAAAAAGATTCTATTTTTATTTATTATTTTTACTAAGATAATAAATTATATAGAATTAATTTATTTTAATTATATGGTCGTCTGTAAATCCATAATTAAGAATAAGGAACATCAAACGAGTGCCAACCGACATTATTGATTTTAGTTATAATTTCCATTGCTCTTGCACTATATTTTGTTTTTATTAAGATAATAAAATTATATAAAATTAATTGGTTATAATTCTATGAAAAGAATATTCAAACATAGAAGAAGTAATTATTTTTTATTAGGAAAAAATTTAAACTCAATATATAGATAACAGTCGTAATTCTTTTGAATGTATGCTTGGTGTATTTTGAGTATGTTAAGGTATTTTTTAATAAAATAAAATAATTTAGTAGCTCTTGCAATTTTAAGCGTAATGTTATTTTGCCACGTATAACATGCAATGTCCTAAATATACACAAAACAAACTAAACGTCTAAACCTAAATAATTACAAAGTAGCATGGAAGTAACAATTTATTAAACTTAAAGATACCAATTTTTAGTAAGTTCTTTGGCTGTCCTAGAAAGAATAAAATTATGATACTGAAATTATAGCAAAAAATTTCTATAAGATGAACTTTGATTGATTTTAAAATCATAAATATTAGGTCTTCTTACATATTAATTCATATAAGGAACGCTTGAATAAGCAAAATTTTAGTTAATTTTAAAGACCTAAATATTAAAAAAGTAACTTAAATTATAATTTTGTCTATTATTTTTTTTGGAAATATATAAAATTTATTTTTAAAAGGATAAAAAAAGGCACGTATCATCTCACGTATATCATTTTAAAAAAGTATATGCCAAGACGATGGATTTATATTACATTATAAGTACAGAAAACATATGATATTGGTTTTATAAAAGCTATACTAAAATTAAACTTATAATAGATAGCCGCAAGGAATTCTTAAAAAAAATAAACATATTACTTTTTTTAGCATCAATAGTTATGAGAAACTTTTAATTAGCTTCAATGTCCAACGTATGTTGTAGTTCATTGGAAATTTAAATTTCTATAACTTTAAAGAATGTAGGTCTTAAAGGAAATCTGTAATCGTTTCGTAAGAAAATATCAATTCTTAAGTGTCAAAGTACGAAATAAAAATACAGAAAAATATTTTTATAAGTTGGTTGTTGAAAAATCTAGATAGAAACAGAGAAAAATATGATGAAATCAGTATTGTTAGAAACAATTTTTTTTTTTTTTTACATATTTGTCTCCTAAAGTTCTAGTTTTACAATTTTAAGATTATCGAATTACATCTAAATATGATCTATATTTTGTTTCATAAATCAATAGCATCCCCTTAAAATGTGATTCACATCCCTGAAGGTAACGTCCACATTTAGCTATTTGTTCAAATAGAAACAAATTTTATATAGGTAAATTTTTAATTAATTTTAATCCTTAAATATTAGAATTTTCTTGCATATATAATAATTCAAATAAGGAAAGATTTAGTATGTATATATAGTTAATTTTTAAGTCCTATATATTAGAGAAACAATTAAATAATTATACCTATATATTAGAAAAATAACTTAAATTACTACTTTGTTCAAACTGGAATTAGTTTTTTAAGGGTAAAAAAGGCGAACGATATTTTCTCTAAGGCCCTTCGTGATTTTAATATAATACTAGCTTCTATGTACGCGCCTCGCATGTAAAACTTTATAATTAAAAATTTAACGATAAATCAATTATTCAATATGACTTGAATCTTAATAGACAGTGTGAGGATGTTTGTTACTTGGATTTTAATACTTTATATACGTCCTAATATCTTCTAACGACATGACTTAAAAGAAAGATTTATAAGAAAATTATCATGATTGTAGGACGTGATTTTTTTATACTATTATAAATTTATGGTAAAACGTAGACCATCCCTTTTTCAAGTGAGGTTTTTTTCTTTTCATTTAAGGATTCTTTAGCGAAAAGTTTCTATAGCAGATAAAATATCTTTATGTATTACTTTTAACGCAGACTTTATTACGAGGAAAGACTCTTAAACGTAATAACGTTCCACTTTTGCTTTTTAATCCATGCGACAATCTGCCCATAGTTAAAAGTTACTCATAAAAATTTTCAAATACAAAATATGAATTGAAATTCAAAGTTTCAATATTAGAAAAGTTCTAAATATGACAATATAATTTACCTTTTAAAATCTAACAATTTCTATATTCTATTCTCAAATCACCATATACATATAGCAGTTAATTCTTCCTCTATAAACTAAATCAAGCTGGTAACTTGAAATATATTAACCTGCTATACTTATAAAAAAAAAATACTGTTATATTTGAGTCTAACAGTAATACATAAACAGTGAGATTTTTCTTGATAATATTAGATCATTCAAAAGCCAAGCACAAATAATAAGTTTTTAACCCATAAAATAATTGAATCTCTAAGTGTATTTATTCAATTAATATCTACATTAGGTAATTAAAAGAAAAATACTTTTTATGGTCGGCAAATGAACACAGTCATCCTTAAAACACAATAATACAAAATTTTATCCAGAATGCATACATCAAGACCAAAAGTAGGCTATATCGAGATAACATAATCTAACAACTGAGAATAAAACTTTTACCATAATACTATCTTCGATACCCCTAACAACGTGATCATTCTCCTGTGATTTATCAACATGAAACTTGTGAAATACATTATCTAAAAAAAGACCGACAAAATATAACAAAAGTTAATGGCTGCAATTTAAAATACTGAGGAAAACATAAAATTAATTTACCAGTAAAGGATTTATATGTATTACCTTTATTCATTGAATCTAAACATATGAGCCCTTTTTTTTGCTGACTTGATGATTTATAATTATATCCTTAAATTATACAAATGTTTAAGGGCATAAAAGTCGATTAATATTTTAAGAATATTTTAATCGTTCTATATTTAGCATAAATTACTCGTGCTTTTATAATAATATAAATAGATTACGTAATACGTATAGCTGACATTTTTATACTTAATTGACAATTTACATTAATTCAATTATTAAATTACTTAATCAATTTATTATTACACTGCAACTATAGTAGTTTCATGTAATGTTAGGATGAAAAAAATTGTGAAAATTTAAAATTTATTTCCTAAGTATTTTTTTAGAACAAATGTCTGGTTCTATTCTAGCTAGTTTTCGGCGTGGTCTAGTTCTCCTTGCGTATGTAATCTTGTACTCTCATCACAACCATACCATTCTTTACAGCATTTAATAAGAAGAAATTAACTCTAATTTTTTTTTTCTTTGAAAAAATAAAATTACAGACCTATGAAGCTGTTATTCCAGATCCAATTTGGAACTTATACAAAGATTAGCTTTACATGAATAAAACATCTAAAAAACGAAAATAACCTTTGATTTTATCTTTTTAATTTAGAAATAAGAGTAAATTATAAGCTTTTATATCACATACAGAATATCTCATTAACCAAACATTCACAACAATAAAACATATGCACTAAACCACTAATCTTTGTATTACAATTTCTACAGTGCATAACTTTGTCGGCGAACCAACCAACTCATTAGATTGCCAATTTTATTAGAAAGGTGAGACCTCTTTCCTACCGAAGTACTTTCCTGACGGAGCTCCCTCAGGTAAAAGAGCAATCCAAACAGGACTTTCAGCACCCTCTTCAACACTCAATTTGCCACAATTACAAGTCATATCAGTTTTGACATCGCCTGGACAAACACAGTTGATGAGAAAACTTGGGTATTTCTTGGCCAATATTCTTGTGTAAGCATTCGCTGCTGCTTTTGATAGTGTATGTGCAGATAAAATCAGAGGCCAGTTTTTAGTTTCCAACAAACCCTCCTTTAAATCTTGCAAGAAAGCATTCAGAACCTCATCCACTCTGTCTTCTGTTAAATTCTTAGCATCACTTAACACTCCTACAGCCCATTCATTGCCTACATGCTGACACAACATTGCCAAAATGAAAACAGTCAGAATATTTGTCTATTCTTTAAAATTGTAAGAGTACTATGACATATATGATATAGTTGAATATATGTATTAGAGTTTACGTTTGTTTTATACACTGACAATGCAAGTAAACTGTTAGTATGTTTTTTTTTTTTTTTTTGAGAGTCATGGGCGGGAAAGGGTTCACCCCTTTCGCCGAAAATTACATTGTATATGCAAGTCAAAATATGTTTTTCACCTCTATATATTATATTTTGAATCCCATTGAGACAACCCAAAAGCATAGCTTAGTGGTCAAAGTGGTTCAAAATCTTTGTGAGGTCATTTGTTCAATTCTCACTGGCTATAATTTCTTTTAATTTTTGCTAACTTTTTCCGTTTTTAACCCCTTAAAGAAAATCCTGCCTCCACTACTGCTTGAGACATCTTTAACAACTAAGAAAAGTTGGTATGTAATTTGATGGAATACCTCTAACCTAAGAAAAGTTGGTATGTAATTAGATGAAATACCTCTAACTTTCTGTTTACCCTTGGCTACGGATAACAATTAAATTTGTACGTGGTTTAAAGGATACGTGATTTAATTTGACACAAACAAAGAATGAATGAAAATAGAGACTAAATTCAGTAAATAAGAAAGAAATCAAACCACCAATATTGAGTGGCTTTACTGTGGCAGAATCCACCAAGATAAAATATGAAGCAGATAGAATGAGAGAGTAAGTAGAATAAACTGTAGCTTTTCGTATATTGTTCGTTCATTGTATGATGTCCTTTTACAATTGTGCTCCCCCTTTATATAAGGATGGGAATGAGTTTTATACAAGGTAAAAGACCTATCTACAAGGTAAAATATCCCTAGAATTAATGGCTTCAACGTTTTTACTGATCTTTGCCGTGATTCCCGCCGAGATATTCACGTATCACGGGATTTCCGGTCCTTCAGTTACTCAAGTCTAATGATTTTACCCTAGGGTGCTTTATCCTAACCGGCCTTAACGATCTCATCTCAAGCACCTTGGCTTCGAGCTCCGTTCCGATGGAATCCGGTCTTAGCCTCCACCTCCCGATGTCTCGATCCCGGCCTATCGAGTAGTGACTCCAATCGATGCCGGTCGCATGAATTCGAAACCGATATTCCTATGCAAGTGATCGAATTCGACCCCATACAGATAGTCCCCTCGTTTTTTAGAGAGTAATGATAAAAAACAATATGAGCCGCTGCTTTTAAGATTAGGTTTAAAGGAGACATACTTATGGCGCGTAACACGGAGCTCGGGGAGTCACATCGCAAAACGTCATATTGATGAATGACGGCAGCATGATGACACATGTGTCAAGTATCAAAAATGTCTTTTCATAGACCAACTAAAGACAAACTCTGCAACGCCTGCAAATGCTAATTAATGTTTCCTCATTTTGGGACTCGAACCGCCACCTTTAAGAGGGTATAAATAGCCCTCCCTTCCTTCGATTCCAAAGTTTGCGTTATTGTATTCTTCAAGTTTTCTGAATTTGTTCACAAGTGTAATCTCCTTTGTTCTTGTTTTACTCCTGATATCTACTATCTTCTTTAACTCTTTATTTCTAATGGCAAAGACATCTAAATCTGTTCCCCAGAAACAAACCCCTTCTTCTTCTCAACCCGTTGAAGAAACTGAACCTGTCGTTATTGAGGGGACTTCAACCAAGCCCCCACTAAAAGCGTTCGTACCGGTTGGATGCTCAACCAGTTCCGACTTTAAGGTAGAGAAGGCTTCTTCTGTACCGGGCAGGGGTGAGCCGGTCACTAGATACATTTGTTCGATTACGAATAAAAACATCGAGAGGGTGAAGCAAGATTGCAACTGGGTTGGTAAGGACGTGATGGTTCCTTCACCAGAAGAGGCAATCACCACCCACGTGGAGGGCTACTTGAGTGTTTACTCTTACCCCTTCACGTTGGGCTCTTTGGACCCTATCATCGTCGAATTTTGCAAAAGGTGCGATGTGACGCTGGGTCAGATTCATCCCTCTATTTGGAGAATAGTCATTCTTTTTCATTTTTTTTGAGTAAGATCGAAGGGCACCCCTTCACCCTCGATCATCTCCTGCGACTATACAGTCCCCGAATCTTCCAAGGGAAACTCGCTCGCCGGGCTAGCAAAGCCCCCTTTTCGAGCATCGACGAGGATAAGGACCGAGGCTGGATGAGCTGATTTGTTCAAATAAAGACATCGGACCTGATCCTTGCCGAAAACATGTCGTTCCCTGAAAAGTGGAACATGAACCGTAAGTGCTATCTGCCTATTTCAATTCATCCGGTGTCTTCCCTTTGTTATCTCTCTAACATATCTCGCATGGTGTAGCTGTTTCTCGAATGCCGGCTGCGATTCAGCATTTGAAAGAATGGGTCGAGAAGGTGGTATCTCAAAGGACCTATTCAGAGCGTGCCTGGCGCGAGATATCTAAGGGCCGATGGGAGGCCAAAAATCATGGTGAGGCCGATAATATTTATATTCCACATCTTACGTTATAACTTACTTCGTTCCTTCCTTTGCAGGATCTATTGAAGGACGTTGAATTGAGACCAGCGTCCCCTGGTAGAGAGGTTCCTTGCCCCTCCCCTTGCCTCGGAGCAGGAGGGGGAGAAAAAGAGGAAAGAAGTCCCCGGTTCTTCTGGGCCCGAGAAGAAGAAACCGAAGAAAAGTATAGCTCATAGGCTCAGAATCTCGGACATAGCTTATCGATTGGACGATGAGTCCGAGGAAGACGAAGGTCTCGAGATTTTGCGCAGCGAGCATCTCGGGCAGTCCCCTAGCCGAGGGTCGATGAAACTCATCTTCACCGAGTAGAGGACCTCGAGGTAGGGGCGAGAACCGGGGCTTCCGCTGATGCAGGAGAGGTGACGCAGGGAATCTCGGGTCCCCCAGAAGCAATGGACTCCCCTTCTTTCTCGGAGTCAACTCTTAATTAAGCCCGAGCCGCAAAAGCACATTCACTGAGCAAAGGCCATATACCGGAAGGACCTTTTCAAGATTTCTTCGACGGTGTGCCATCGGCGGATACATTTGGGCTCGAAGTGCCGAGGATAAGTCTCTCCACCGAAACGAGCAAGGCGTCTTTCGGTCCAAAGCTGGTCGATAGATTTCCTGCTCCGAGTTCAAACCCCGATCGAAAAAGAATAATAAAGTTTGCCATTCCCGAAGATGCTAGGGCCCTTTTTGCGCCTGTGGGGGTGGCTAGTTATCTTTGGTGCTTGGTGATCGAAGAAGATCAGGCCGCAATGGACGAGGTGGATGAGGCCTGCTTGTTTAATGAAGCTCAACAAGCATCAAATAAGGTAAAACTTCCGATAAGCCCTGTCCGGTGTTTGCCATTTTATATTTCAATTTTGACTAACTGTCTTATTTTCTTTTGTACTCGTAGGCCTCGGTGCTTCATCATGAGGCTTTTCTTCGACTAAGGGAAGAAAAGGCACGTCGTGAGCGGCTCTAAGGGGAGATGTCGACCCTTCGGGCCGAACTAGACTTTGTGCGCAAGGAAAATTCTGGTATGCTCTACCAGATGGGGCAGCAACTTGACCGAATAAACCAATTTCGATCCATGTTGAGTGAGGCCAAAGCAGAAACTAACGAATGGAGAGCCAAGACCGATCTGCTGACCTCGGAAAAAGAAACCCTCCAAGCTCAAATGGTTTCTTTGGAAGAACAAGTTTCGGAGGCACAAGAGAAAATCGGGACTCTGGCTAAGAGTACCAATACGCTTCAATCCCAGGTCGAGATGTTCACTTCGGATCGTGACATTTTGGTCAACGAGATGCAATCGGCAAAATCAGAGGTTGCTACCTCCAAGGCTGAGGCCGATGAGTTAATAGCCCAATATAGGACCGATGTCGAGGCTGCTCAGGAACAATCGACCAGAATATACCAAATGCCAAACCCGCCTTTTTGTACTCGAAGAGTTACAAACTCGGGGCTTCGATCTATCTACCGAGATCGATGATGCAAAAAAGATCGAAGCCGAGGCCAGAAAGCGGGCCTTCCCAGAAGAAGAAGAAGAAGACTCCGAGAATTCCGAATAGAGACATATAATTTTTTTTTGTCATTTCTGTAACATATTTGTTCATATATATAAAGATTTCCCTTTTATTTCCCTTTCTTGTTTGATCTACTTTGATTCTTCGTACTTAGAATCGACGGTTCATCTTGTAGAATCTTCTGCTCTTTAGGCTTAGTTTAGACTTAGCCGATTTGAAGATATGCCTTAGCAGATTTTCCCTTTCTTTGGCCGATTTGGTAAGGCCTAAGCTTCGAAAAGGGTCCAAAGTATGCCTCAATAGGTCTTACTTACTCTCAAGTTTTATTAATTTGATTCGACCTTAGCCCTTTAAGAAATCGGGGTTTGCCTTAACAAGTCTTAGTCCCCTTCGAGCTTCGTTAACTCGATATGGCCTTGGCCTTTGAGAAATTGGGGTTTGCCTTAGTAGGTCTTAGTCCCCTTCGAGCTTCGCTAACTCGATATGGCCTTGGCCTTTGAGAAATTGGGGTTTGCCTTAGTAGGTCTTAGTCCCCTTCGAGCTTCGCTAACTCGATATGGCCTTGGCCTTTGAGAAATTGGGGTTTGCCTTAGTAGGTCTTAGTCCCCTTTGATTTCGTACGAAGCTCCGAGCAATGTTAGTTTCCGATCGTGCAATAAGAATCGAAATGGCCCTTGGGCTAGGAGACAAGATATCGGTGCCAAAGAATTTTCATTAGCATTCAAGTGCTTGTACAATTTGCTTAGCGGGTAGATCAATCTACTTGGGCACGGTTCTTTTGACCGTTTGACCCTTACATCGATTCCTAATGATCTATGAGAAGTTCCCCCGAATTGAAATAGCTAAGCAATGAATTGTAGTAGATAAGCAGTCTCCTGATATTCAAGGTCGATCGAAGTTGTGCACCGAATATTGTTGCCTTTGATATGCGACCGATATAAGTTAACACGACTCCTTGTTGCCTCATTAAAAACCTTGTCGTAAAACCCAATTTGGACAAAACCGGTCGAAGGGAAAAAGAGTACAACCCGTGTTTTCAATCCTAATGTCCCGTGCTTCCCGGCTCAAGGGTACTTCATTTGATACCTGCAGGTGTTAGTAACATAAAACAAGCAACCGAAGAATGAAATTTCATACCTTCAACAATAGTATCGTTTCAACTGGCTTATGTTCCAATTGTTTGGCAGCTGTTTGCCATCCATTGTTCCAAGCTTGTAATATCCCTTGCCGGTGATCTTTAAGATGATGTAAGGCCTTTCCCAGTTCGGCCCTAATTTCCCTTCGTTCGGGTCTCGAGTATTGGGTGTGATTCTTTTGAGCACCAGGTCTCCGATTTTGAAGTGTCGAAGATGGGTTCTCCGGTTGTAGTATATTTTGATATTTTGCTTTTGGGCGGCTATCCGAACATGGGCTGCTTCTCTTCTTTCATCCAATAATTCCAAATTGGTGTTCATAGCTTCGCGATTAAATTCTTCTGTTACGTATCGGAATCTGATACTCGGTTCACCTACTTTGACTGGTATTAACGCTTCAGCACCATACACTAGAGAGAATGGAGTGGCCCCGGTGCTGGTTTTCTCGGTTGTGCGATATGCCCATAAAACTTCAGGCAATATTTCTTTCCATTTTCCCTTTGCGTCGGTTAAACTTTTCTTCAGGTTTCGAATTATGGTTTTGTTGGTCGATTCAGCTTGTCCGTTGCCGCTGGGGTGATAGGGCGTCGATAAGATCCTCTTGATCTTGTTGTCTTCGAAAAACTTTGTCACTTTGCTGCCGATAAATTGCTCGCCATTATCGCACATGATCTCCGATGGCATCCCAAATCGACATGCGATGTGATCCCAGATGAAGTCGATCACTTCCTTTTTCCTAAATTTCTCGTATGCCTGTGCTTCAACCTATTTGGAGAAATAGTCAGTCATAAAAAGAATGAATTGAGCCTTACCTGGTGTGTAGGGGAAAGGGCCGACGATGTCCATCCCCCATTTCATGAATGGCCATGGCGACAAGACCGAATACAGCGTCTCTCTGGGCTGATGGATCATTGGTGCGTGTCTTTGGCACTCGTTACACTTGGGAACGAACTCCTTTGCATCTTTTTCCATATCGATTCAATAATAGCCTGCTCGAATTATTTTTCGGACCAGGGATTCGACGCCAGAGTGATTCCCGCATGTGCCTTCGTGTATTTCTCTTAAGATATACTCGGTGTCACCCGGTCCAAGACATATTGCGAGGGGGACACCGAATGTCCTCCTAAATAGTGTTCCATCATTGGATAAACAGAACCGGGCTGCCTTTGTGCGTAATGCTCTCGATTCTTTGGGGTCCGAATGGAGCTTACCCGAGCTGAGATACTCTATATACTTGTTCCTCCAATCTCAGGTCAAACTCGTTGAATTGATTTCGGCATGGCCTTCCTCTACCACCGACCTCAAAAGTTGTACGACCTTCTCGGACTTGATTTCTTCATCTTCGACCGATGATCCCAAACTAGCGAGGGCGTCGGCCTCACTGTTTTGCTCTCGAGGTATGTGTTGCAAAGTCCATTCTTTGAACCTATGCAGTGTGACTTGAAGCTCGTCCAAATACCTCTGCATTCCTTCTCTGACTTCGAAAGTCCTGTTCACCTGATTGACTACGAGGAGGGAATCGCACTTGGCTTCGATTATCTCCGCTCCCAGGCTTTTGGCCAGCTCTAAACCTGCAATCATAGCTTCATACTCCACTTCGTTGTTAGTTAATTTTACAGTCTTAATAGACTGTCGAATTATATTCCCAGTCGGGGGCTTTAGCACGATACCAAGTTCCGATCCCTTTGCGTTCGATGCGCCGTCTGTGAACAGAGTCCATACTCCCGAAGGAGTCCCCGATTCGGTCATTAATTCTCTCTCGACCTCGGGTATTAGCAACAGTGCAAAATCGGCGACGAAATCCGCCAACACTTGAGATTTGATCGCAGTTCGGGGCCGATACTCGATATCGTACCCGCTTACTTTAATAGCCCATTTGGCCAACCGGCCGGATAGCTCGGGCTTGTGCATTATGTTTCTCAGGGGATAAGTCGTTATTACACATATGGGATGGCATTGGAAGTAGGGTTTTAGTTTCCTGAAAACACTCAATAAAGCGAGTGCTAATTTTTCCAAATGCGGGTATCTAGTTTCGGCCTCACCTAAGGTTCTACTAACATAATAAATAGGAAACTGTGTACCTTGTTCTTCTCGAACCAGGACCCCGCTTACTGCTACTTCCGAAACGGCAAGGTAGAGGTATATTCGCTCACCTGTTTTTGGTGTATGCAGCAAAGGTGGGCTAGAAGAGGTACCTCTTAAGTTCTTCTAATGCGCACTGACACTCCAGAGTCCACGAGAAATCGTTCTTCTTTTTCAGCAAGTTGAAAAATCGGTGACTCCTATCGGACGATCTCGAGATGAATCGGCCTAGAGCGGCTATCTGGTCTGTTAGTTTTTGTACGGCTTTTACATTGTTTACAATTGTGATGTCTTCTATGGCTTTGATTTTCTCGGGGTTGATTTCTATTCCTCGATTCGAGACCATGAAACCGAGGAATTTTCCCGAGCCCACTCCAAATGCGCATTTCTCCGGGTTCAACTTCATGTTGTACCGTCTCAGCACATCGAACGTTTCCTACAATGGCTCAAATGGTCCTCTGCTCGCAGGGACTTAACTAACATATCGTCAATGTAAACCTCCATTGTTTTTCCTAGTTGTTCTTCGAACATTTTGTTTACTATGCGCTGATAGGTGGCCCCCGCATTCTTTAACCCGAATTGCATCACGTTATAACAGTATGTACCATACTTAGTGATGAAGGATGTCTTTCCTGATCATCCTGGTCCATTCGTATTTGATTATAGCCAGAGTAGGCATCGAGAAAGCTAAGGGTCTCGTGGCCAGCAGTGGCATCGATCATGCGATTGATATTAGGTAAGGGAAAAGAATCTTTAGGGAATCCCTTGCTTAAATCCTTATAATCTATGCACATTCTTAATTTATTTCCCTTTTTAGGAACTACAACTGCATTTGCTAACTATTCTGGGTATTTAACTTCCCGAATGGACCCTATATTTAAAAGCTTAGTTACCTCATCCTTGATGAACGCTTGTTTGACTTCGGGTTGAGGCCTTCTTTTTTGCTTGACTGGCCGGAATTTTGGATCGATGCTTAGTTTGTGGGTTGTGATCTCCGGTGGTATCCCTGTTATATCGAGATGGGACCAGGCGAAAGAATCTTCGTTAGCTAAAAGAAATTGTATAAATTTTGTCCTGAGCTCGAAACTTAGGCCCGAGCCCAGGTATACCTTTCGCTCCGGCGAGTCTTCTCGGAGTGAAATTTGCTCGAGTTTCTCGACCGTTGATTTAGTTGCATCGGATTCATCGGGTCCGACGAATGATCGGGAAACCCCGTAGTCGTCATCTTCGAGATGCTGCTGTTCACCTTCATTTGTTGAAGGCGATGCCTGTGATTGCTATTTGATTCTTTGGGAAGGAGCTGTTGGTTTCGGTACTGCTTCTTCTACTGCGAACATCTCTTTCGCGGCAAGCTGTTCTCCGTAAGTTGTTACGATCCCATCAGTCGATGGGAATTTCAACACTTGGTGCAGTGTTGAGGGTACTGCTCTCATATCGTGAATCCACGGTCTCCCGAGCAGGGCGTTGTACCTCATGTCCCCGTCAATCACGCAGAATTTTATTTCTCGAATGGTACAGGTAGTGTTTACTGGTAATGTTATTTCCCTTTTGGTTGTTTCGCACGCCATGTTAAAACCATTGAGAATTCGAACTACAGGGATAATTCGGTCTGTCAGCCCGAGCTGTTCGATAACCCACGATCGGATTATGTTGGCCGAACTACCAGGATCGACCAGTACACGCTTTACCTTCGTTTTATGTACAAGCACCGATATTACTAAAGCGTCGTTGTGAGGTTGCATGATTCCTTCTGCATCCTCCTCGCTAAAATGCAAAATTCCCTCCATTGTATAATCTCGAATGCGCTTTTCTCGGGTAATGGATATCTTAGTGCGTTTTAATACCGGACCTTGGGGTGTATCTACCCCGCCAATGATAATATTGATTGTGTGCTGAGGCTCCTCCTAGTTCACTGGCTTATTCCTATTCCCATAATGGCTTTTGGCTCGGTCGCTCAAAAACTCTCGAAGGTGCCCATTTTCGAGCAACCGTGCCACCTCCTCTCTCAGCTGTCGACAGTCTTCTGTCCTATGCCCATGTGTACCATGATATTTACATATCAAACTGGGGTCTCTCTTGGGTGGGTCCGATTGCAGCGGTCGAGGCCATTTAGTCTCCTTAATACGACCGATGGCCGACACGAGAGTAGCTGAATCGACGTTGAAGTTATATTCGGATAGTCGCGGTGCCTCTCGATGACCAGTGGTTCTCTCGAAGTTGTTTCTCGCCAAGGGTCCCCGGTTATTCCGATTATGATCATTGCTCCTTTCTCGTCTCGGGGAGCCCTGCCTTGTTGGAATGACTTTTCGATCCCCAGGATATGGTCAATGTCTGTCTCTGCTCGATCTCTGTTCTCGATAAATATCCCTTTGAACCCTATCATGAACTCTGACGGGGTAAGTGGATCCCGAGGGGGCTCCAAGTTGGTCATCCTCGACCCTGATCTTCGACTGATATCGGTTGTGTATATCCGTCCATGTGGCAGTCGTATATTCAATCAAGCTCTATTTGAGCTGTTGCGAAGCCGTTGAACTTCGAGCGTTGAGTCCTTGGGTGAAGGCCTGTACGACTCAATCATCAGTGACCGATGGTAGGTCCATCCGTTCCATCTGAAAACGAGATAGAAATTCCCTGAGCATCTCGTTATTCCTTTGCCTAACTTTGAATAGGTCCGATTTCCGCGTCTCTACTTTGATGGCACCCGCATGAGCTTTTACGAAGGTATCCGCAAGCATGGAAAAAGAATCGATCGAATTCGGGGGCAAATTATGATACCAAGTCATTGCCCCCTTTTACAAGGTTTCACCGAATTTCTTCAAGAGAACGGACTCGATCTCATCGTCTTCGAGATCGTTTCCTTTTATGGCGCACGTGTACGCTGTCACATGCTCGTTTGGATCAGATGTCCTGTTGTATTTGGGAATTTCCGGCATGCGAAACTTCTTTGATCCACCCTCGAATTATATGTCTCCACCTTTTTGTCATTGGCCTCGATCTTCTTCTCACCAGACTCGACTCGTATGGTTAGTTCCTCGAGCATCTTCATGATCCTGGAATTTACCCCCGATCCGCCTTCGCTCAATTCCTCTGCAATTGGTTCATTTTTGGGGATGGTTCTCCGAGAGGGGCCGGCCTCAACCTTATTTGAAATTTGGCTCCGATTTTGCAGTTGGGCAATGTCCGCTTGCTGGGCTTGCAACATGTCGAAGATCATCCTGAGGTTAATCCCATCCCCTTTGTCATTTTGAGTTGTCGAACGGTATTCTCTATGAACACTGTTTGATGGGCTGGTAATCTGATCCACATCGACCGCTATTTGTGAGTTAGCGTCGACTGGAACTTCATCACCTGGCGCTACGTTGTTGTTTTCGCCCTGGTGATCAAATTCGCCATCGACGTACTGAGGCACAGATCGTGAGTGCGACATGGTTGAATTGAAACCTGAAATCAAAAAATTCTACAAAGAACAAGCGTAAAATAATTTGTGTGACTGTAAGTTGTATCAAATGTTTACTATTATCCTTAGCCCCACGGTGGGCGCCAAACTGTTTACCCTTGGCTACGGATAACAATTAAATTTGTACGTGGTTTTAAGGATACGTGATTTAATTTGACACAAACAAAGAATGAATGAAAATAGAGACTAAATTCAGTAAATAAGAAAGAAATTAAACCACCAATATTGAGTGGCTTTACTGTGGCAGAATCCTCCAAGATAAAATATGAAGCAGATAGAATGAGAGAGTAAGTAGAATAAACTGTAGCTTTTCGTATATTGTTCATTCGTTGTATGATGTCCTTTTACAATTGTGCTCCCCCTTTATATAAGGATGGGAATGAGTTTTATACAAGGTAAAAGACCTATCTACAAGGTAAAATATCCCTAAAATTAATGGCTTCAACGTTTTTACTGATCTTTGCAGTGATTCTCGCCGAGATATTCACGTATCACGGGATTTTTGGTCCTTCAGTTATGCAAATCTAATAATTTTACCCTAGGGTGCTTTACCCTAACCGGCCTCAACGATCTCATCTCGAGCACCTTGGCTTCGAGTTCCGTTCCGATGGAATCCGGTCTTAGCCTCCACCTCCCGATGTTTTGATCCCGGCCTATCGAGCAGTGACTCCAATCGATGCCGGTCGCATGAATTCGAAACCGATATTTCCTGTGCAAGTGATCGAGTTCGACCCCACACACTTTCCAACAAAGGAGGAGACATTGACAATACGAGGTGAATCAGAAATTTGAAGTAGAGGTAATAATTCTTGAATCGTCTGTTTTGCCCCATAGTAGTTTGGTTTTAGACATTCTTCAGCTACATCGTAAGTTTGAGTTGCTACCTTTAGCTTCTCAACGAATAGGTCTTGCTGCATCACCAACACAAGATTCATTTCAAATGGATAAAAGAATGTGCTGAAGAAATTCACAGGACCATAAAATTGCAGTAGAAGAAACTTTTTATTTTGTTTGTTGGAGTGGGTGAAAGAGAAATTAATCACAGTAATTCATTACTTTTTAGCTATGTTACTCGGACTTTTTCAAAAATATTACGAATGCGTGTGAATCTTCTAAAAGTAGTATATTTTAAAGAGTCCATACAACATAGCTTTTTAGTGTGTATGGTATCATTAGTATGTGAACTCAATGGAATATCTATAATCAAAAGAAGAATGGATGTGATATAATCTCTTACTTCTGGACTTGTAATTGTAATATCTTTATCCATAAGCACTCCAACAACTGCTGCATTATTCACCTGGTACGTTTGTTCAGAAATTGATGTAGTATTATGTTACATAATGATTAAGCATAATCATGAACTGTTAATTAAGCAAACATAAAAAAATAGAGATTAAGAATGCAAATCTCAATTTGAAGCACATATATTTATATATACTAGTCTTAGGGTACGCGCTTTGTGCGTGTAACCAACTCTCAATACTATATTGTAATTAATGTTGCTCTAATTTTTTATTTCTTTCATATTCAATGTTCTTCTTATGAAAATAAATTTATGTACACTAAAAATTTTGCAATTACTTATATGATGAATTTGTAAAAGAATTGAATTTTATTCTTTAGCAAATTAGTTGATTCAAAGAGTTATTTTGTTAAATCAGTTAAAACATTAATTACCTTTTCTCAAAATTAGAGGAAATAATTTTTCTAGATTAAAATTCTTAATATTTAACTCATTTCAAGCTTTTAGCGTTTAACTATAACAATATTTCTATAAAATAAAACTTATATATTCAAAGGATAACAAAAAATTAACCTGATATTTCACTTTAAAAAAATAGTTAATTTTTAAGTCTTAAATATTAAAAAGATAATTAAATTACAAATTTTTTTCTATATCAAAATTATTTTGAATGGATAAAAGATTGGCCAACATGTCATTATAATAAATTTAAATTTTAAATTATTTTTAAGCACCGTATTAAAGTGTAAAATTTCAAATCCTTGATATATTTAAGAAAAATATCAAACATAAAATTATTAGTACTCTGTAATATTAAGGATTCATATTGGATGTTTACAATGATTTATATTATTCTATTAAAATTAATAAATCTTTAAAAAATTATATAAATATTATCTCATCCATACCAATTTATTTTTGGACTTGAACTTTTAATAATTTTGAATTAGGGTTTTGACTTTGTGAGTTAGGCAATTATCCTTTATAATAATGACATGGTTAATGGTCTAAATCACGAAGTTAAAAAAGAGCTAATTCTTTTTTTTTTTTTTTGCTTTTCCTTTTTATGTCAAATAAAATATAGTGCCTTCAAATATTAGAAAATAAAATTTCACCAACCAAATTTAGACAGTTGAAACCAGATTATTTTGCTAGTATATTGTCACGATCCGGATTTCCCACCATCGGGAATCGTGATGGCGCCTACTAGTGAAAGCTAGGCAAGCCAATCAACCGGATTATTTACCACTTTTCTATTTATGAATTTATTGCAGCACAAAAACATCAGCTAAAGAACAGTAATTCAACAAGCGAATTGGATGCAAATTTCATACTTCACAGAAATACCGCCGATAAAATATCCTCAACAGACTACCCAAGATTTGGTGTCACAGTTTCACAGACGGTTTAAGAGTACTACAAACAAGGTTCTGAAGAAATCACAAAATACTGTCTCTGGACTACATAGAAGAAACAGGTACAAGAAGTGGACAGGAGACACCAAGATACGCGGACGTCTGCAGAACTACCTTGGGTCGCCTGAAAATCAAAGGCTGGAAGCTTCCTACTAATCGAAGCCTGCGGTACTGGGATCTGCAAAAAAGAGTGCAGAGTGTAGTATCAGCATAACCGACCCCATGTGCTGGTAAGTGCCTGGCCTAACCCCAGCGAGGTAGTGACGAGGCTAGGACCAGACTCCAGATAGACCTGTGCAGTTATAAACATATACACATCTACAGCGGAAGATAGGAATACATAAACAATTTAAACTGGGGAAAAGGAGAACATACATCGGGATAGCAGACAAATAAGACAAAACGAATCATCAATGAATAAGAAAGAAAACTGCAATTTAACCTTTAACACAAATAAAATGAAATACAAGCCACCTTCACCTCCAGTATCCTCTTGTTGCAGGCGTGCAACCCGTTCCCACTTACAGTAACCTCTTGTGACAGGCGTGCCATCCGCTCCCACTTACATCACATTTTGTGGTAGGCGTACCACCCGCTCCCACTTACATAATATCTTGTGGTAGGCGTACCACCCGCTCCCACTTACATTATATCTCGTGGCAGGCGTGCCACCCGCTCCCACTTACAGTATATCTTGTGGTAGGCGTACCACCCGCACCCACTTACATTATATCTTGTGGCAGGCGTGCCATCCGCTCCCACTTACGTCATCACAACAATCACAAGAAGTCCCGGCAAGGGAACAAGCAACATAACAACTTCCCAGCGAGGGAACAAATAACATCAAAATAATCATCCGGCAAGGGAGAATCAGCTATAACCAAACCAGACTCGACTCCTATTCAACTCAATCAATGTCAGTACTCAATTATAGTTAAAGTTCTACAATTAACCTCCCAGCCCAAATTATCATTTTATTAAATCTAGACACGACTCTACTAATGTGACACTGGACCCCTTAACTCCTAACGAACTCCTAAGACATTACCCACAATTATAGCACTGGACCACTTGACTCCTAGCAATTCTTGTTCCACTAGTCTATTCAACCATCGACTTTATACCGAATAGAAAAAGGCTAAAACCATAACCAAAAGGGACAACTAAAATGAAGGAACATTGTGGTAGGCGTACCACCCGCCCTCATTTCACAATATCTTGTGGCAGGCGTGCCACCCGCTCCCACTTATATCATAACAATATCAAGGATAATATTTAACAATTTGAAATAATAATCACACAACAAATATCCATATACGACCCACGGTCATGCTTGACACCAACGTATAGATATTCGTCACCATGCCTATACGTCGTTCTCAACAAGGAGCAACTTAACAAATAGGACACAATTTCTAATCCCTCAAGCTATGGTTAGAACAAACGCTTACCTTGCTTTGCAACAAATTCCTAGATTTCCAACAAATCTTCGAGCCTAACCTTTTATGGGTGCTCGCGAACTTTAGGTGGACTCAATTGGAGCTAACGAGCTACAACGTGGCAGGTGGCCTTAACTCAGCTGAAATCTTGGTACTGTTCCACACAAAATTGGCAGCAATTTGAGCTGGCGTCTTGGGGCTAGAGAGTGGGGTTTTTCGTAATTGATGTTGGGGTTTGAAGGGAGTGATTCCACGGTTGTTTTTCAGCTTAATTGGGGCTATTTCCGGCGAGTTTGTAGCTGGTTCTTGATGGATTTAAATGGGGAGAGTTGGGCTGGTAATTGGAGGTTGATAGCTATATTATGGATGTGTTTTCACGAAAATTTGGGGCTGTTTCAAGGTGATTTTTGAGGTTGATTTGTTGGGGTTTAAGGGTGTTTTGGAGATGTTCCTGAGGTAGTGACGAAAGTGGGTTTGCATGTTAGGGTTACTGGTTTCTATTTATAGTGGGTCAAAAATCGGAACAAAATAAAACTTTCAGGTGTTTAAAATGAAATCGCATACTCGTCGCATAATCAACATGCGGTCCGCATTTGGACCGCATTACTGACATGGCACTTTGCCCAGGAATCTGTCTCAATCTACGATTTCGTTGTGCAATTTGCGGTCCGCATTTCTTACCGCATTTTTTACGTTAATTTTTTTTTGTCCAGTACTCTGTCTCAATCTGCGATACAGGCAGTGTAATTTGCGGTCCGCATTTCTGACAGCATTTCTGACATGGATCTTTGCCCAGAAATCTGTCTAAGTCTGCGATGCCCGTGTAAGATATGCGGCCCGCATTGTTGGAATGCGGCCGCATATCCTGCCTTACTTACCTTTTCGAACTCTTTTCCCTGTTATTAGATTCTTATACCTCATACCCTGCAAGAATGTTAAGATTACATAATTACAAAGAGGGATTTGCGCTTAAAACAAGCCAAATCTAAACAATTAGTATCATATGGTTTTCTACGGCACATCGGGTCGTTACATTCCCCCCTCTAAGACAACCGTTCGTCCTCGAACGGGCAGGATAAAGAAGTACCTGAGTCGGGGAAAAGATGTAGATAACGGCTCCGCATATCGGACTCGGACTCCCAGGTCGATGCCTCAGGAGGTTGACCTCTCCACTGAACACGAACAGAAGGAAAACTTTTCGACCTCAGCTGACGAACTTGCCGGTCTAGAGTAGCTACCGGTTCCTCCTCATAAGACAAGTCCTTGTCCAACTGGACGGTGCTGAAATCTAGCACGTGAGTTGGATCGCCGTGATATTTCCGGAGCATGGACACATGAAAAACTGGATGCATGGCTGATAAGCTCAGCGGCAATGCAAGTCTATAAGCCACCTCCCCCACTCGATCAAGAATTTCGAACGGACCAATGAACCTAGGGCTAAGCTTCCCCTTCTTCCCAAATCTCATCACGCCCTTCATAGGTGACACTCGAAGTAATACCCGCTCACCAACCATAAAAGCCATATCTCGTGCCTTGCGATCTGCATAGCTCTTTTGCCTGGACTGAGCTGTACGAAGCCTTTCCTGAATGATCTTGACCTTGCTCAAGGTCTCCTGAACCAGATCTGTGCCCAACAACTGAGCCTCTCCCGGCTCAAACCACCCAACCGGAGTTCGACACCGCCTATCATATAAAGCCTCATACGGAGCCATCTGGATGCTCGACTGGTAGCTGTTATTGTAGGCGAACTCCGCTAATGGCAAAAACTGATCCCACTAACCTCCGAAGTCAATAACACAAGCTCGGAGCATATCCTCTAATATCTGAATAGTCCGCTCAGACTGTCCGTCCGTCTGAGGATGAAACGCTGTGCTTAATTCAACTTGGGTACCCAACTCCCGCTGAACTGCCCTCCAAAAATGCGAAGTAAACTGCGTAACCCGGTCCGAAATAATAGATACCGGCACACCATGAAGGCGAACAATCTCCCGGATATAGATCTCACCTAACCTCTCGGATGAATAGGAGGCTGCCACAGGGATGAAATGTGCTGACTTGGTCAGCCTGTCAACAATGACCCAAACTGCGTCGAACTTCTTCCGGGTCTGCGGAAGTCCAACAACGAAATCCATAGTGATCCGTTCCCACTTCCACTCGGGGAGCTCAATTCTCTGGAATAGTCCACCAGGCCGCTAATGCTTGCATTTAACCTGCTGGCAACTCAAATACCGAGCCACGTATGCAACTATATCCTTCTTCATTCTACGCCACCAATAATGCTGTCGCAAATCCTGATACATTTTCGCGGCGCCCGGATGAATAGAATACTGGAGCTATGGGCCTCTTTCAAAATCAACTCCCGAAGTCCCTCTACATTGGGCACACAAACTCGACCCTGTAATCTCAAACTCCATCATCACCTAAGGTGACCTGCTTGGCACTCCCTCGCTGCACCGTGTCCCTAAGGACACACAAATGGGGATCATCAAACTGTCGATCACGTATTCGCTCCAACAACGAAGAATGAGCGACCGTGTAAGCTAATACCCGATTAGGCTCAGAAATATCTAATCTCACAAACTGATTGGCCAAAGTCTGAACGTCCAAAGCAAGTGGCCTTTCGCCGACCGGAATATAAGCAAGACTGCCCATACTGGCCGACTTTCTACTCAAGGCATCGGCCACCACGTTGGCCTTTCCCGGGTGATATAAGATAGTAACATCATAATCCTTCAACAATTCTAACCACCTTCTCTGCCTCGAATTCAACTCCTTTTGCTTAAACAAATACTGGAGACTCTTATGGTCCGTGAAACACCTCACACGCCACACCATACAGATAGTGCCTCCAAATCTTCGATGCGTGAATTATGGCTGCCAATTCTAAATCATGCACCGGATAGTTCTTCTCATGATTCTTCAACTGCCTCGAAGCATAGGCAAAATGACCTTACCCTCCTGCATCAACACTGCACCAAGCCTAATACGAGAGGCATCACAATAAACTGTGTAAGGCCCTGAACTTGTGGGTAGAACTAACACTGGTGCCGTGGTCAGAGCTGTCTTGAGCTTCTGAAAGCTCGCCTCACACTCATCCGACCACCTGAACTGGGCACCTTTCTAGGTCAACTTGGTCATCGGGGCTGAAATAGATGAAAACCCCTCCACGAACCGACGATAGTAGCCTGCTAGTCCCAAGAAACTCCGAATCTCTATAGCTGATGTCGGTCTAGGCCAGTCCTTGAATGCCTCAATCTTCTTCGGATCAGCCCTAATACCCTCTGCCGATACAATATGACCCAGAAATGTAACCGAACTCAACCAGAACTCACACTTTGAGAACTTAGCATACAATCGACTATCCCTCAGAGTCTGAAGAACCACTCTAAGGTGCTGCTCGTGCTCCTCCTGGCTGCGGGAATATACCAGAATGTCGTCGATGAAGACTATCAC
>MCJB01051777.1:6627-26607 GCA_002018475.1 Nicotiana obtusifolia
TTTTTTTTTTTTTTTTTTTAACTCCAAATCTCCAATCTATAACCTACTTTGTCTTCGTCTCTTTTTTTTTTCTAGAACTTTTGCCGCTTCCAACTATAAGATGTTTTGCCTTCTTTTTTTTCTTCTTCTAATTTGATTTAATCTCCAATTCTAATTGTCTTTATTCTGCCCATTCTCATTCCTTTCTTTATTATAGTTCTTTAACATTTTATTTTATTATTGTTATGATGTAGTTAGGAATGGAGTGTACTTATTATTCTTTTTGATATTATTAACTTGTTCCACTAATTTTGTTAGAATTTGCATGAATTTAATTGCTTAATCTATTTATAAGACATATTTGGTGATAAATTAGTAGAAAGAGATTTTTAAAAATTATTTTATGCGTAATTCTTGATAAGTTTAATATTTAAACAATTGAGGATTTTTTAGTAAACTTATCAGTTACATTACAGTACAATACAATCAAACCAAACAACAAAATGTTATTTAACAATAGCAAACAATACAATCTATCCAAACGTTATATTAATAAAATGATTTGATATAATACAATATAATACATTATAAAACGATAGGTCAATGATACAATCATAGTGTAATGTTGTTGTACAAGATGTTTGTCCCCTCAAAAATTACTTCCTATATAATTCACCCTCTTCCTTATACACTCTTTCACTGAAACTACATATAAAATAAAGAGTTAATATCCTAAAATCCTCCTAAACTATCACGTTTTTGTCAGTTTGCTACTTAATTTATTAGGTATCTCCAAAATTCCCCTGAACTATATATCTTTAGTAATTAAAAGCCCCTTCATTAATTTTTTGATAAAATGTGTGAAATAACTCGTCTAAAGGTGCGTGAAAAATGAAATTATCCATAAAGTGGTCCCACCTGACATACTTCTATCGACTAATTAGTGTTAAGATGTTCAATTTCTTTTCCTTTCTATTCTCTTTTTATTCCAGATTTTTTTCTTTATTTTTTCACCTTTTTTCTTCATTTTTTTAACCTTTCTTCTTCCTTTCCTTATGGGTTTCATTTGAAACTTTTATCTTCTCTTTATTTCTTCTGAAAGTACCTTTCTTCTTCATTTTTTCTTTATTTATTTCTCCATAACTTCTGTATCTTGTCAAACCCTAATTTTTTAAAATCCCAAATCTCTAGCTAAACCAAAAATTGCAGTAAAATCGAAGGTTAGTGTGAAAAAAAGGTTGAATTAACATTTAATGGTAAAAATTCATATTGATTGATAGAAGGGGTAACCATTGTAACAGATGTTATGATTTATTTAATTCCTTAACTTATTGTATGCAAAGATATAGCACTTATGCACCAAAAATCATATCGCAATCAACAGGTGAATTCTCATCTACTAATGTAACAGTTTATCAGAAGTCAAACTTATAATGGATGTTGAAGATCCATTCCAGATTGTTCTACTTGCCTCGAATTGTGTCAAAGGAATAAACTTTAAGCATGTTGTTCCCCAAACTCTCGTAATTTTCTTGGATTTGCTCAGCAAAAGTCACAAGGGAAGAAGTACATCGATGTAACTGAATTTGCTGCAGTGTCAAACTATCTGCAAATCCTTCAGGAATCTCTTTTAACTTACGACAGTTTCTGATAACTATGTGCTCAAGGCATGGGAAATAATCATCAGTGGCTGTCCAGTAAACAAGACTCAACTCCTCAAGGAGCAAGCGTGTTAGTTCAGGAAATCCCATCTCTGTTACTTCCCAGACTGTATCTACGGGATAACTCATTACAAAGGCATCAGCCTTCAACTGGAGCACCTCAAGTTTGGGCAACTTGCTAATGATCGTCATGTCCTCCCACAGTAGAAAAGTTTTGCTGAGTGTCAGCTTCTTGAGTTTAGGTGGGAAAGAACCTGCGAATGGAAGCCTAAGAAGTACATCATATCTGGTAAGGATGTATGATGCGATTTTTAGTTCCTCAAGCTCGTGTAAATATATTAGAGTATCTAGGCATATAGGCTCATAATCAAATTCGTCTTCAGTGCCAGAAATACCCAATTTTCTCACATTTTTAATCCCTTCAAATATTTCTTTAGTGCAACAGCAAGGACTCAACCCAGAAACACTTTGTAAGTTTTCCAAAACGCGGTACTTAACTTCATTAGCTGATACCTTTGGAGGAGAATATAGAGACATCCTTGTGGAGTGGAGAAGCCTCAATTGAGACATTTCCCAAATTCCATTTGGTAAATGCACAAGATTGAGTTGTGGAAGACTTATGGAAAAAAATAAAAGTTTGTAAATTCCAAAGATTGGAAATTGATTGATGTTCAGAAGTCTCAAAATTAACCACCACAGCCAAATACCTCAAAGAAACTAGGTGTACTACTCCAATAGGGAATGAAACTAATCTTATTGTCCCCAAGTCCAGTACTCTAAGAAGTTTAAAATGGAATAGTTTAATAGATAATTGATGTCGCACCAGATCAGTGGGATGAAAATGAATAGAACGTATTTTGCTATGAGTATGATTTTCCAAAAGAGCATAAGAATCATAACCTCGCTCTGGATTAACTGACACCCATCGGCCTTGAGAGGAAACCCTTCTAGATCCTAGGTATGCAACATACAAAAGATTCTCGCTTTCAGCTTCTCTCAAGCATAAATCATGGAGAAGATCATGAATCCTACATGTCTTGATCTTGTCATCCAAACTTTGCTTGCTAACAACAACTAGACTTTTATCAATAAGATCATGTAAAATATTAGAAGCTACTTCTTCCAATCCCTCAGACCCCTTTAGCACTAAGAGTCCTTCAGCAATCCATAATCTAGTCAATTTCTTCACATAAATCTCGCTAGCTTTTGGAAAAACTCCAAAATAAAGAAAGCAAGCTTTCAAATAAGAAGGAAGATGATTGTAGCTCAAACCAAGCACTCTTGAGCAATGCTGATAATCATCAAGATCTACTGATGAGATCACACTTTGAGCTACTTTGATCCACTCATCCATTGTTTTCTTGCTAGAGAGAGTCCCTGCAACCACAGAAATCATTAGTGGTAATCCTTTGCAATTACTTACAATTTCCTTCGCGACATTCTCAAATTCAGTTGGACAATCTTTTTTTCCAAACACCTTTTGGCAAAACAAATGCATACTTTCCTTTGGCTCCAGGAAACGCATTGGAAACAGATCCTTAGGAGAGCTAGCATATTGAGCAACCTTCATGTCTCGAGTAGTCAACAATATCCGACTTCTATTATTGTTTTCTGGAAAACATAATCTAACATCATCCCAGGCTTCCCTACTCCATATATCGTCCACAACAATCAAATACCTTCTACCCTTTAAACTTTTTTGCAAGCGATCTGCTAGCTCTCCATCGCCTTTCTTATCAAACTCTTTTGCCATCCCAATAGTGTCTTGAAGGAGGGTTAGAAGCATCTTTCTTAAACTGTAGTTCTTGGACACAGTAATCCATCCACGAACATCAAAGAAGCTCAAAATTGAGGGATCAGAAAACATCTTATTGACAAAAGTTGACTTACCTATGCCGCCCATCCCAACAATAGAAATGACTTCCAGTTGAGATGAGTGTCCGGTAAGTTGACTCAACATGCGCTCTTGTTCAATGTTGTGCCCGACCATATCGTTCACAAGTGTTGAAACATGCAATCGTGGTGAACTAGAACCACTGATTGAATGATTTACAGCTTGCAGGTTTTTATTCTTCATCAGTTTGATGAGCCTTTTCTTGATCGAATCAACGTCACATATAGCTTGTAGCAAGATCTTATAAAGTCTCTCATGGGACTCTGATGGAAGGTGGAACACTCGTTGCAACATCTTAAGAAGCGTCTTCTGAGACTCTCTTTGAATGTGTGATTCGACTTTTTCCTCTACTTTATTTGCTAGATCTTTGACCTTTTTCTACAAATCCTTCATTGGTTCATCATCAGAATTGTCCAGAAACTCTAGCAGAGAGCCAACCTTCTTGTGGAGTAATTCATAAAGTAATTTATGACCCTGCTGAATGTCTAAGCGGGATTGTGGAAGCTGCTGCATTATTCCCATCAGAGAAGTTACAGCAGCATAAGCAGCCATATCTATTTCTAGTTATGCAAAGAACCTTCAGATATATATACAAGATTTGTGAATGAAGAAATTTGCAGAATAATTGGGACTTAAAATGATGGATAGAGAAGCTTGACAACTCCTACTATAAGTATATCAAGGGGTGGTCATTTGCTAAATACTTGTTGAAAATTTCACTGAAGTTTCCTACGGAACTTAGCTAATTGCAATTTAAATATTGTTAGTTGTCTTCCACTACTGATTTAGAATATGTCAAGTCAACTACGCCTTCATGATTGGTAGCTGAAATATCAACTAGTGTGTTCATACCCTGTAACGACCATTTGGTTTGGTCATAGGAAGATGACTATGTCGCCTTTTGGTCACCATTAACAGATCATCACTGACTGAAGAGAAGATGACTATGTCACCAGGCAGGAACTATTCACATATTCAATCAAGTCTCTTCAAAATGCGATGACTCGATTCAAAATTCAAAGAAATTATATTCTATGGCAAAGAGCCAAATTCGTCATCAGGATTGTCAAGAAACTCTAGCAGAGAGCCAAACTTCTCGTACAGTGATTTCAAATGTTCTTTATGACCCTCCTGCAAGTCTAAGTTGGATTGTGAAAGCTGATATATTGTTCCGATCAGCGAAGTTACAACATCATAATCAACCATCTCTGTTTGTACTTCTGCAAAGAAACTTCAGAGATCTATGCAAGATCTGTGAATAAATCAATCTGCAGAAAGTTGACACACAGAAATGATAGACAAACTATTAAGTATATCATAATCAGCCATCTCTGTTAGAATGATTTTAAAGATGACAATTTAAATTAAGTTTCTATACTAACTCAAAACTCTATGATTGACAGGAACATGTAGAATAATTCAATGACTTCCAGATTCAATTGAAGAGGGAAGTGCACACACAGAAGATGCTCAGCAGTAAGCCAAGGAAGGTCGAAGACCCAGTCAAGACACAGGAAAAGGATGAAATCAATGACGAGGTGATTGGCTCTGTGGAGATTCAGCTTATTAAAAAGTAAAAGCACGAACAAGCTAAAGGGATTCAACATCTACTATTTATACCATAAAAAACTAATTTTGACCTTACATATATAGTCTAATTTTTTGGCGTAAGGGGATTCGGATGAACCCCTTCCGCCACCCTAGCTCCGCCCTTGATTGGCTGATAATTGTGGGAAATTGGATCAAGGCAAGACATTAATCAGCAATAGGAAAGGAAACTGAAGATTGATGAATAGCAGGAGTATTACTATTTATATCACTGTTAATATAGGCGGTCTTAGTTTTTAAGCAAATGTTAAAAGCTGAAAGAAGACTCGAGAATCTTACCTACTGACTTAGAATACCAAATATGAAGCTATCTGCAATAGTCATAGGCACATGTTGGACATAGCAAAGAGAATAACAAAAGAAACAAAAAGCAAAGTAATTCCGTTCGCAGACGGCATAAGAGAATAAGAGAATTAACAAGCATGTGAGCTTAGTACCAAACTATAGCATTAATCAAGAGGCGTCTAAGAGCTAATTGGATACAGGTTTTTTTCTTAGTTACAACTCATGATCTCGACTGCACATTATTATTTTTTCAATTCTAGATTAGCTGAAAAATCAACTAACAAGTTAATTAAGCTGTATTTGTAAAATGTAAACACAAAGTCAGAGATTCCTCAAGCTAGAAAACTTATATGAACCAGACAAGATGGCATACCAAATTAGAAAATATGCTTAGAAAATTACCCAATTTAGCAAATTTAATAAGCGGGCTATTTTTCAAATATTTTGCAAACACTGGTGATATTCATCCGGTTGCAGCTAAGTTGACTAATGATTCATGTTGATGAACAGCAATGCTGCTTATGTGATCAATCACAGACAGAGGCACAACTGCATCTCTTTGGCAAATGTAACTGGATCTCAGAGCTTAGGGGAAAACTGAGCACATGGCTGGCCAGCAGGTTACAGGACACTGCAGCAAGTCAAGTGATCAAATGGATTAAAAAGAAAAAATGTGGAGCCAGTTCCAGAAGGAAATAGTTGTAGCAATATGGGGTGCAATGCTGTATTATACTTGGCAAGCAAGTAATTGGAGGATCTTTAGGAATAGGAAATGTAGATATAGATTTTGTGTTAGCTCAGATAAGAAGAGAGATCACAGACAGATTATGTATAATGCCTAAGTCTAATTCAGAAGCAATGTAACTAGTTGGGATTGTCTGTATTGAGATCTAATGACTGTGGCACTCTTCCTAGAAGGTGGCCATGACATCAGAGGCTCTTTAGTATGTTATGTTTGGATTGTTATGGTAATACTTCACATTTATTACCAAAAAATATTTAACTTCTACATTTTCACTTTTGGTGTAAAGAGAAAGTGTTGGGAATGCAGAATCTATTCTACAATTTTTGGAAGCCTTGGAAAGTTCACAAGGGTAGTAGTAGCCTGTAAATACTGTTGCCATTCTCAAAAAAATTACTTAAACATATCTAACTACAACTTCAAGAGTTTCGATAATACAATCCACTTTACCAGAAACAAGAACTGGAACAAAACCAATAGAATACCAAGCATGTGATTTAAAAGAACAGCAGTTTGTTACTTGATCTCCAGCTTCTTGAACTATTTGATTGTCAAGAAGTATCCGGCCATATTTGATTTCTTTGTGGATATCCCAAAGTTTATGAGATTTTTGAGACGCCTCTTCAAGGAATATGTATCCTTTAATATAGGTGTGAGTTAGGATTTAGGGTACAGTAACCTACAAAACCCTAATAGACTCCTAGGATTTAAGAGTGTAGTAGTATCTTGAATTTAGGATTTAGCTTCATCCGTTAAAACTTTAATGTCTACAATTACTATTTGGAAATTCCTCAGCAACCAGTCTACCTTCTGTCACGAGTCTACCTTAAAACTCATTTGCTCAAATCTTCCTCTGAATTCCACATCTCCCTCTGCTGCTTCTTCATCTGAATCTAACTCTGTACAATGACCATTACAAGAGTAAGAGATTATTAGAGTTGGAAACTCGACAGAACACATAATACATAATGACATGCTTTAAAAGATTTAGCATATATATTTGAAGCTTGTTAAACTTGTAACTTACAAATAAATAAATTAAAGAGCAAAATTCAAAGAGTAAAGTAATAAACACTAAAACTAAAACTTTAAAATTATAGAAAGTGCTATTAAGACCAATATTTAAAAAAAGCTTCAAAAAGGCTCAAGAGCCTTAAATTTCATTACAACTTGCAAGATTTACTTTTATATTTGCACTTGCAAAAGTTTATTACAGTTTTTTAAATTAAAAGAAAAAAAGAAAAGACTAAATTCAAAGCTTCTCAATAATTTTCGTAAGTTCTTCCATGTTAACATGATTTTCTTGGTAACCTACTTTTAGAGTGCTTTGGTATGATGGAGCGCCACTTGACATGATTTCTTCAAGATCCTCATCCTTTGGTGGATTTTATATCTACATGTCCTTGATTTCTTCACTTAATGTTAATGTTTACGCTCAAAATCAGATAACAATTAAATTTGTTAGTGGTTTAAAGGATATGTGGATTAACTTGATATAAAGCGATAAATTAGATTGCAATTGGAATAAACAATGATAAATTAACTGCGAACCATATGAATTGGATGATTTCAGCTTAGGAAAGCAAGCCACCCTTGAGTTGAATGCACTTTTATTGACACAAAGATACTAAAGAGTAAGAACTTAGAGAATGTATTGCTTATCAGTGTATGTTACTGTCCTTTCATGAATTTTGATGCCCCCTTTATATATAAGAGGAACCTACTTTTTAGGTATTATTCTATTATACCATAAAAGGTAAAAAGGTCCTTGATTTGTTGACAGCTGGTTTCTTTTTTGGTATATTCTGTGATTTCCACCGTAATGTCCGGTTAATTGCGGAAATTTTGAATAAGCTGGCAATATATTCCTTGAGACCATTATGACCGGGACCGCTTATGACTTCGACAAACTCAAGGTTAAATCTGGTGCTATTACTAATTTTAGCAATACTTTGGGTCCGATCTTAATTACCATATTTCGATCTTGGTTGATTGTGTTGGATGTAAGATCGAACTTCGAGCTCGACTTTTACCCGATTACAGACATTTCGACCCTGGCCTCGATTAGGGAGGTTGGAAGCTCGATCAAATATCAAGCCCGATTTTACCCGTATATAGATAGTCCCCTTGTTTTCTGGAGAGTAGATAAGAGAAACGACATGAGCCTACGATTCTCACTTTGATATATCATGATGTAAGTGACAAAATCATGACGTAAAATCCTCATGTTTTTCAGAGAGTAAATGATGAAAAACGATACGAGCTTCTAATTCTCACTTCAGTAAATCATGACGATGAAACCATGACGTAAGTGATAAGAATAGTTGAAACGTCCCATCGGTCCAGTTTTCAAGGCATTAAATACGTGTCAATTAACGATCGGCCACTTCAGGACGTGAACCGTCGTTTGAGAAAAATATAAATGCCCTTTCATCCATTCATTTAGAACATTTACATTCAAACTTTTTCTCTTTTGCTTTAAGAAAACTTCATCACTCTCATCTTCTGGTTTCCTGAAAGCTTACATTCAAACTTCTTTCCTTCTGGTTTAGGGAAAACTATCGTAAAAGTTGCTCATTTGCCAACCATACCCTCTCTTTCATTAACATCCTCCTTTCTCCACTTTTCTCACTATTTAAAAGCAATGGCAAGGACTTCAAAATCTGTTCCCCAAAAAGAAACTCCCTCTACTTCGCGATCGGTTGTTGAGAAAAATATTTCGTCCGCCGCTGCCGAGGAATCGACACCGAACCTCCTATGCAAATGTTTGTCTCTACGGGGTGACCAACCGTAGCTGATTTCAAGGTCGAAAAAAACCTCCTCGGTACCGGGCAGGTGTGAGCCGGTCTCGAGATATATATGCTCGGTCACCGATAGTGTCCTTGCCAAGGTCAAGGAAGACTGTAAGTTTGTTGATAAGCACGTAGTGATCCCTGCGTCAGAGGAGGCGATTACTACCCACGTGGAGGGTTTTCTAAGTGTTTACACTTTCCCCTTCACGCTGGGCCCCTTAGATCCGGTCATCATCGCCTTCTGTAAGAGGTACGAGTTGACCCTCGGTCAGATTCATCCTTCATTTTGGAGGATAGTAATTCTCCTCTGCTTCTTCGTGAGCAAGATCGAGGGGTGTCCCTTCACCATTGATCATCTCATGTGTTTGTATAGCCCCTGACTTTATCGAGGTGGATTGATCAAGCTAGCCCGTCGGGCCAGTATGGCTCCGTTTCCCAACATCGATGAAGATTAGGGCCGAGGCTGGTTAGGTTGTTTTGTCCGAGTGAAGACCTCGGATTTGATCCCAGTCGAGCATATGTCATTTCCTGAGAAGTGGAATATGAAACGTAAGTATAATCTCGCTTTTAAGATTTCGTTCGTTGCTCTTTTCTTTTTCTCCCCTCTCATTTATATTTTATAGTGGTGCAACTGTTGCTCGGATGCCGGATGCGGTTCCTCGACTTAAGGAATGGGTCGAGGGTATCGTGAAGCAAGGACTTTATTCCGAGCATTCGTGGTGCGAGCTCTCGAAGGGTCGATGGGAGGCCCGTTCCCATGGTAAGAGTTTTCTCAAATGACTTTGATTTCCCTTTCGCGCTATCGATTTCTAACTTGCTTTTACTTCTTTTTTGCAGGCCTTCGTCCGATGATGATGATATCTTCACCGAGCCCCCTGCCTAGGGGCAGGATAAAGAGAAGAAAAGGAAAAAGGCTTCGAGTTCTCCGGGCCCTGAGAAGAAAAGATTGGCTCGTAAACCCAAGGGAAGCACCAGTGGCCGAGCACTGTCCTCGGACTCACTCTATCGATTGAGGGATGAGTCCGAGGGGGAAGGAAAAGCCTTTGATCTTATAGCCAGTATGCCGTCGCAGCTCGAGGGGCAAGGGGCCTCCGAACCAGGGGGAGGCGAGACCGAATTTCATCATGTCGGGGAGGCCGAGGTGGAGGCAGGAGCTGAGGCTTCCCAAGATGCGGGCAAAGCCCCGCAGGAAGCACTCGGCCCGATAGAAATTGCCGAGTCGCCCTCGTTCACAAAGTTGATGTTTAACGAGGCCCAGGTTGCAAAAGAACGGCCCCTCGAGGGGGCCCATAGATCGCACGACCCCTTCCGTGGTTTTTTTGACGGTGTGGATTCGACGGCCACGGAGGACACCATGGGATTTGGTGATTAGAGATACCGAGGAAGAGCTCTCCCTCAGAAGCAAGCGGGCCTTCCTCGAGCCTGAAATTGGTCGATCGATTCCCTGCCCCGAGTGCATATCTTGATCGGAAACGCACCATTGTTTTTTCCCTTCCGAAGGATGCCTGGGTTCTCTCCGTCCCCGTTGGGGTGGCCAGCTATCTTTGGTGCCTGGTGACCGAGGATGATCAAGCTAAGATGAACGAGGTGGATGCACCCTGTCTTTGCAACGAAGTGCAACATACGCTGAACCGGGTAACTTCTTGATTTCCTAAGTGAATTTTTGATTTATACTTAGATTGTTTTGTAGATGTTTTAGCGTTTCCCTTCTTGCTCGTAGGCTTCGGTGCTTCACCACGAGGCTTTTTTGAGGTATCGGGATGACATAAAACAACTCGAATCAGGGGTTCGAGAGCTTACTAAGAAGAGAGACGCCTTTAAACTTTTTAGTGAGCAAATCGAAGGGAAGACTAAGAACCTCCGTGCCGAGATGGAAGTGACACGGAAGGATCATGCTGACTTGGTCGAGCAGGTAAAAGTTTTCGAAGTAAGTGATGATGAATTTGATTCGGTGACTAATGGTCAAAATCTGCAGGTCCAGCAAAAACTCGATTAGATTGCTCAGCTCCGAGCTGAAATGGATATAATCAAAGCTGAGACCGATGAATGGAGAGGCAAAATGGATCGCTTGGCCTCGAAAAAAGAGGCTGTTCGGGCACAACTAACTTCGGCCGAAATCCAGTTAAGAGCGGCAAAGGAAAGGGCCGAGGTTCAGACAAAAAGGGTTGAGGAGCTCCAATCTCAGCTCGGTTCTGCCGTCTCAGATCAAGATAATCTGGTCAAGGAGCTTAAAACGCCAAGTCAGAGGTCGTCGTGCCCAAGTCCGAAGCTGCTGAAATGGTGGCCTAGTACAAGGCTGATGCGAAGCTGCTCAAGACAAATAAAAAAATATAGCCGAGCATATGAAGTGGCAATATCAAAGGCAAGCCCTCGAGGAAGTTCATGCTCGGGGTTTTGACTTATCGGTCGAGATCAAGGATGCCAAGGTGCTCGAAGCCGAGGCCAGGAAGCTGGCCTATCCCGAGGAGGAGAATTTCGAGGACTCAAGCGGGTCCGAGGATGGAGAATACCCCGGGAATCCCGATGACGAGGCGGGCTCCGGCCAAGATCAGGCGGCATCTGTTTGATTTTGTTTCTTTTGTACTTAGTACTCTGTGTCGAGGCTGCTCGGCCTTTGTAAAGACAACACTTTGTAAATACAAATTCTCTATTTTTTTGATAATTCTCGAGTTCTTCCTTTACTTTTCTTTTTACGTTTTTGCAAAGATTGAAATGCCTTAGCATTAAATAGTCATGTTCGAATAGGCTTTGCCTTCGATTTTATTATCTCTAGGGCATCGTAGGATCTGGTATGTTCGGAAACACTTCCCGAATACTCATATTTCTTAGAATATGACTCGCCGAGAGTGAGTTTTGCTCAGGTTCTCGTAAGTTTTTGTAACCTCGGGTTTTGTTATCCCAGAAATGACCTTAGCCTTTAGTTCGGGCAATGCAAAATAAGCTTCATGCCCTCGAGTTTTGTTAACCCGGAACGGCCTTAGCCTTTTAGTTCGAGCAATGTCAAATAAGCTTCACGCTCTTGGGTTTTGTTAACCCGGAACGGCCTTAACCTTTTAGTTCGGGCAATGCTAAATAAGCCTCATGCCCTCGGGTTTTGTTAACCCAGAACGGCCTTAGCCTTTTAGTTCAGGCAATGCTAAATAAGCTTCATGCCCTCGGGTTTTGTTAACCTGGAACGGCCGTAGCCTTTTAACTTAGGCAATGCCTTAAGTGGTAGTCCTCGAGTGATGTGGCTCTTGGACTTGATGTCTTCAGGGATCCAAACGGAAATCTTTTGAAAGGACAGGGACTTTTATCCAAAAGGCATATACTTCCTTTTAATTTTGTGTGTAGTATACAAAGTTAAACTTGTATTTTTGTATCCGGGCTTGGGAGAACTATGTGGGCACAGTTCAATCGACCGTTTGGCCTTTACAAAAAATCTTAATTAAATCTTATTGAGTGAGACTAGATTGTTCGAGCACAAGAATATCAAAAATCATTCCCCCCGGATTATGCCCCCCAGTGTTCGGGGTTTATCATAGATAAGCCTCGAATACTGTTGACTTCGAGTCAGTTAGCACGATTTCATTGTTGCCTCATTAAAAACCTTGCCGGAAAAGTCATTTGGGACAAAATCGGATCAAGGGAAAAAGAGTGCAACGTGTGCTTTCAAGCCCAAAACCTCGTGTTGGGTACCTGCAAGTGTTAGTTAAAAGTGTAGCTTGGTAAAAGAAGATGGTTGGGGTCATACCTCAGCAATAATATCGCTTCAAGTGGGTTATGTTCCAGTTGTTCGGTAATTATTCACCATTCATTTTTTCGAGTTTGTACGACCCTTTTCCGGTGATCCCAATAATCTGATACGGGCCTTCCCAGTTCGGTCCCAGTTTTCCTTCGTTCGGATTTCGAGTGTTTAACGTGACCTTCCTCAATACCAAGTCTCCAACATTAAAGTTTCGAAGGTTGGCTCTTCGATTGTAATATCTTTTGATTCGTTGTTTCTAGGCTGCCATTCGAATGAGGGAGGCATCACGTCTCTCGTCCAGTAGCTCCAAACTTGTGTTCAAGGTCTCGTTATTTGTTTCTTCGGCAGCGTATCAAAACCTGATACTCGGTTCTCTGACTTCGACATGTATTATAGCTTCGGTGCCGTAGACTAGTGAGAATGGGGTGGCCCCGGTACTGATTTCGAAGTCGAACGATATGCCCACAAGACTTCGGGCAGGATCTTTTTCCATTTTCCTTTGGCATCGATCTTTTTTGAGGTTTTGGATTATGGTTTTATTGGTGGATTCTGCTTGTCCGTTCTCACAGGGTGGTAGGGAGTTGATAAGATCCTTTTAATCTTATGGTCTTCGAGAAACTTGCTTACTCTGCTGCCGATAAATTGTTTAACATTGTCGCACACGATTTCGACCGGTATTCCGAACCGACATATGATATGGTCCCAGATAAAATCGACGATCTCCTTTTCCCTGACCTTTTCATATGCCTGGGCTTCCACCCATTTAAAAAAATAGTCAGTTATAAACAAAATAAATTGGGCCTTACCGGGTGCTCGTGGAAGCGGGCCAACGATGTCCATCCCCATTTCATGAATGGCCATGGTGATAAGACCAAATGTAGTAGCTCTCCGGCTCGATGAATCATCGGAGCATGCCTTTGGCATTCATCACATCTTCGTATGAATTCCTTCGCATCTTTTTCCATGTCGATCCAGTAGTAACCGACCTTGATTATTTTTCAGACCAGTGCTTCGGTACCTGAATGATTTTTGCAGGTGCCTTCATGAATTTTCCTTAAAACGTATTCGGTATCTCCTGGTCCCAAACATATCGCGATCGGGCCATCAAACGTTCTTCTGACTAAGGTTCCATCCTCGAACAAACTAAAGCGGGCTGCCTTCGTACGTAGGGCCCTCGATTTCTTTGGATTCGAGGGCAGTTTTCCGGTTTTCAGGTATTCTATGTATTTGTTTCTCCAATCCCATGTTAGGCTCGTTGAGTTTATTTCGGCATGGCCCTCTTCGACTACCGATTTCATTAGTTGTACGACTGCCCTGAATTGAGCTCATTGTCTTCAATTAGCGAGGGCATCGGCCTCGTTGTTTTGATCACGAGGCACGTGTTCGAATCCATTCCTTGAACCGGTGTAGTGTTACCTAATTTATCTAGGTATCTCTTCATTCGTTCTTCTCTTACCTCGAAGGTCCCATTAACTTGGTTTCCACAAGGAGTGAATATCACTTTGCTTCGATCACTTCCGACCCTAAACGTTTGGCTAGTTCTAGACCTGTACTTATGGCCTCATATTCGGCCTCATTGTTAGTCAATCTTATAGTTCTAATAGATTGTCTAACTACATCGCCCTTCGGTGGTTTTAACACGATGCCAAGCCCAGAACCCTTCGCGTTCGAGGCACCATCTGTAAAGAGGGCCCAGATCCCAGAAGAAGTCCCCGAGTTTTTTAATAACTCTCTTTCGACTTCGGGTACCAGCGCCGGCGTAAAATCGGCCGGTTCGAGGCTGATATTCAATGTCGTACCCACTGACCTCGACGACCACTTGGCTAACTGTCCTAAGAGTTCGGGTTTGTGCATTATATTTCTCAAAGGGTAAGTAGTCACAACTCGTATGGGGTGGCATTGAAAATACGGTTTCAATTTCCTAGAGGCGCTTAGCAAAGCAAGTGCCAATTTTTCTAGGTGAGGGTATCTAGTTTCGCACCTAAAGTTCTGCTAACGTAGTAAATTGGGAATTCGTACCTTTTTCTTCTCGGACAAGGACTCCACTTACCACTATCTCCGAGACCGCCAAATATAGGTATAGCTATTCGTCTATCTTCGGCGTGTGGAGCAGCGGCGGGCTCGATAGATACTTCTTGAGCTCTTCCAAGGCCCGTCGGCATTCCGGAGTCCATAAGAAGTTACTCTTTTTCTTCAATAATGAGAAGAATCGGTGACTTTTATCGGAGGACCTCGATATGAATTGCCCAGAGCGGCTTTGCGCCCGGTTAGCCTCTGTACAGCCTTTATGTTATCTACGACTGTGATACCTTCGATGGATTTGATCTTATCGGGGTTAATCTCGATTCTCCGGTTGGATACCATAAATCTGAGGAATTTACCCGATCCAACTCTGAAGGCACATTTCTCCGGTTCAGCTTCATGTTGTCTTTTTTCAATATGTTGAAGGTTTCCTGCAAGTGTTTTAAATGGTCCTCTGCTCACAGGGACTTAACCAATATATCGTCAATGTAAACTTCCATTGATTTTCCTATTTGTTCTTCGAACATCCGGTTTACTAGGCGTTGGTAAGTGGCACCGGCATTTTTTAACCCGAATGGCATTACGTTATAGCAGTATGTGCCATTTAGTGATAAAGGAGGTTTTTTCTTGATCATCCAGGTTCATCCATATTTGGTTGTACCCGGAATAGGCATCGAGGAAACTGAGGATATCGTGGCCGGCCGTGGCATCGATCATGCGATCGATGTTGGCAATGGGAATGAGTCCTTGGGACATGCTCTATTCAAATTCTTATAGTCTATACACATTATTAATTTATCCCCTTTCTTGGGAACTACCATTACGTTTGCTAACCAATTCGGGTATTTAACTTCTCGAACGGACCCTACTTTAAGGAGTTTAGATACCTCATCCTTGATGAAAACAGTTTGACCTCAGACTGGGGCCTCCTCTTCTGCTTGACCAGTGGAACTTTGGATCCAAGCTTAGCTTGTGAGTGGTTATTTCTGGTGGTATCCCTGTCATATCGAGGCGGGACCAAGCAAAACAATCTGTGTTAGCTATAAGAAATTGCATGAGTTTTTTCCTGAGCTCGGGGTTTAATCGCGTGCTCAGGTATACCTTTCGATCGGGCAAGTGTTCACTTAGTATGACTTGCTCCAGTTCCTCGACCGTTGATTTTGTAGCATCGGAATCATCGGGGGTTATGAAAGACCTGGGGACTACGTAGTCGTCTCCTTCGTTTGTTCCCCGCTCCTCTGATTCTGTCGAGGGTGGTATCGGTGATTGCTACCCATTTTTTATCACCGGATCCGTACCCTTAGATACCGAGAGAGTGGATGTCGAGATCACTTCATCGACTGCGAACATCTCCCTTACGGCAGGTTGTTCCCCGTACACTGTTTTGGTTCCTTCGGGCGTCGGGAATTTCAGCACTTGGTGTAATGTCGAGGTTATTGCTCTAATGTTGTGAATCCATGGCCTTCCAAGCAAAGCGTTGTATCTCATGTCCCCTTTGATTATATAGAACTTGGTTTCCTGAATGGTTCCGGTGACGTTTACTGGTAATGTTATTTCCCCTTTAGTGGTCTCAGGCCATATTGAACCCGTTTAGGATTCGGACTGCAAGTACGATCTGACCTTGTAGGCTGAGTTGTTCCATGACCCTCGATTTGATGATGTTGGCCGAGCTACCTGGATCAATTAACACACGTTTAACTCGATATTTATTTATGAGTATCGATATTACCAGTGCATCATTGTGGGGCTGTGTGATCCCCTCTGCGTCTTTGTCATTGAACGACAAGGTCCCTTCCGGTAGGTAATCTTGAGTCCGTTTTTCTCTTGTGATGGAAAGTTTGGTGCACTCCAACATTGGTCCCTGGGTAATGTCGACCCCACCGATGATCGTGTTTATGACGTGCTAAGGTTTTTCTGGTTCGGTTCGCTTATTCGAGTCTCTGTTCTTGAAATGGTTCTTGGCCTGATCACTGAGGAATTCTCGGAGATGCCCGTTGTTGAACAGCCGGGCTACCTCTTCCCTTAATTGTCGACAGTCTTCTGTTCTGTGGACGTGAGTGCCGTGATATTTGTATATAAGGTTAGGATCCCTTTGGGCTGGATCGGAATGCAAAGGTCGAGGCCATTTGGTATCTTTGATGCGTCCGATGATGGACACGATAGCAAAGGCATCGACGCCGAAATTATACTCCGATAACCTTGGTGCTTCTTTAGGCCCGTGGACTTGTAGAAGCTGTTTTTGCCCATAATGTTATTCTGTCTTCGATCATTCCTTCTTTAATTTCTCATAGGATTTCACTCGGATCCACTGCTTCTCCGGTCCCTATTGTAGGGGTGATACCGATCCCAGTTTGATCTAGGTTCGTGATCGGTGTCTCTCTTGACTCGATCGGTGATCCTGACGGGGTGTACGGATCCGGAAGGGGTCCGGAGTTGGTCATCCTCGACCCTGATTTTTGATTGATACCGATTATGGACGTCGGTCCAAGCTGTTAGAATATATGCACAACGCTAGAGGGGGGGGGGAGGGGTGAATAGCGTTATAAGGAACAATTAAAAAAATTCGCAATATAGATGAGCAATTCAAAAGCTTAAGTGCGAAAATAAGATAGCGAGAAATAAATTGCGGAATGTAAATAGAAAGCGTACACAGCGATGTATAGTGGTTCACTACAACTTGTAGCTAGTCCACTCCTCAAGAATCACTCTTGAGAATTTCACTATCTCCGTTAAGCTTGCGGGTGCTTAGCAAACCGTTACAACACAAACTCTTGAATCACACAAGGTTTGCACAACAACCACAAACACTTGAATCACACAAGCTTCGTGAATCAACTAGGAAGACACTCTTCTTTAATACAACAAGGGACAACTTCCCTTAGGTGTATGACAACACAAATTGATCACTCAAATAGAACTCTCACAAGATTAGATGAAGTGAAGAAAGTTTAGCACAAGAACACAACTTTGATCTTCAAGAAAATGGCTCAATATATCTTAATTGATTATGAAAACTTGAAGCAATGTAATCTTATAAATTCGATGAAGTGTTGTGTTTAAATGAGGTTTAAGAGGATGTATTTATAACCCCAAAACCTCATAGATCCGTTGGGAATAGTTGGCTAGCCTCCCATTTAATTAAACAAGAGTTTAGGGACAAAAAGTCTTCTGCCCGTTGCCAACAATCGATTGTTAACTTCACACAATCGATTATTAACAAAAACTAGCCGTTGTAGCCCAACGGTAACTTTGACAATCGATTGTTACACTCAGACAATCGATTGTTAAAGTCTCTGAAACCAAACAATCGATTGTCTCAGCCTGACAATCGATTATTGGAGTTCACTGAATGAAACAATCGATTGTCAAGTCCTGACAATCGATTGTTGGCCAGTGTTCAGTGAACAATCGATTGTCTACATCAGACAATCGATTGTTGGCCAGTGTTTAGTGAACAATCGATTGTCTACATCAGACAATCGATTGTTGGCCTGGTTCCAACATCGATTTGATTAATAATTGTAAAATCAATTGTTTTGAAAGAGTTTCAATGGTTATTTGAAAACGTTTTTAGACTTTGAGTCAAGTTCTTAAAAACGAGAGTTTATTCAAGATAACATTAAAACTCAAAACAAAATTAAGACTAAAAGATGATGTCTTCAGTCTTTAATCTTTTTGCTTCATCAACTTGTTCCATTCATTGACTTGCATTCCAGCATCTTGAAAGCTTGACTTGTAGTCACAACAAAGTCCATAGAAATCTTGTCATTTCGTCAATGATGGTTTGTCGATTATCAAAACCTACAACAAGACGCAAAGTCATTAGTTAAAGTTTCATGAATCAAAACCTACAATAAGACGCAAAGTCATAGTTAAGGTTTGAATGCGTTTTCCAACGCAAGCCATGGCTGGATATTTTACCAAGTTTTGTTTCAACTGCTGTGAAGCCAATGAGCATCGAATGTTGAGTCCTTGGGTGAAAGCCTGAACGGCCCAATCGTCTACGATCCGGGGCAAATCCATCTGTTCCATATGGAATCGAGAAACGAATTCTTTGAGCATCTCGTTATCTCTCTGCTTTACTTTGAAAAGGTCCGACTTCCTGGTATCGACCTTATTGCACCGGCATGTGCTTTTACGAAGGAATCTACAATAATAGCAAACGAGTCAATAGAATTAGGAGGAAGGTTGTGGTACCATATCATAGCTCCCTTTGGCAGGGTCTCTCCTTTCAACAAGACAGACTCGATCTCATCATCTTCCAAGTCGTTCCCTTTGATGGCGCATGTACGAGAGGTTACATACTTGTTTGGGTCGGTCGTTCCATTGTACTTGGGGATTTCGAGCATGCAAAACTTTTTGGGGATCAGCTTCGGAGCTGCACTCGGGGGAAAAGGCCTTTGAATAAATTTCTTGGAATCCAGGCCCTTTAATATCGGGGGTGCTCCTGGGATTTGATTGACCCTGGAATTGTAGGTTTCCACCTTTTTATCATTGGATTCGATTTTCTTTTCCCTTGTTTCTATCTGTTTTGTCAATTCTTCGAGCAATTTTAGGATTTCGGGTTAGTCCCCTGTTACACCTCGCGTGTTCGTGCGTTGTCGTATCGTAAGGTTGCTAACATGGTAAGAAGGTATTTTTTTTGAGGTATTTAAATAGGATGATAGTCATACATTAAGTTTTGAAGTCAAATGAGTTGTGACACGGAAGTTGAAAAACGTTTGTCGCAAGTTACGCTTGTAAATTTCACTGAAATTTGGGTCAAATGTGAAAGAGATTTTCTCTCAATATACTTGGAGTTATGGGGTGATCCACCTATCAAATCGAATATCTACGAGTCTAGTTTCCAGCGCATTTAACCGTTTGTCGATACGACATCCGAGTAGAGAGAAATTCGCATTTCCGTACAAGGGTGCAAACTGCCACAGAACAGTGGGCCCCACTTAAGTGATATAAATAGAGGCCTCCAACGTTTTTGGCCCTCATTTTCATCAAGACTAAACCCTAGATCAGCCCTTATACTCTCCCAAATTATTCTCCATCAATCACAATCAATTTCAAAGGCAAATCAAGTGATTACAACATAAGGAATCACATGACAATCATAATATCGTAGACTTCTCGTTGTTTTGATTTTCGGAAGAAAGCTTTGTCTTGAAATAACTCAAGTTGTAGAGTATTATTCAACTTTTAAGGTATGATTTAACCTTCTCTTCATCTCTTTGAGCCTTACAAGTAATTAAACCTAGAAATTGGGTAGAAACCCCCAT